>JARYGA010001513.1:0-48735 GCA_030545235.1 Helianthus tuberosus | reverse complement strand
TTTCCGACCCCAGGGGGGGACGTATATACCCAAAAGTTTCTATACGAAACTATATACTCTCCACTACTGAGCAAAAAGTTCGAGGGTCGGCCACCCCCTCCTGCCCTAACTATGCTGCGCCAATGATAATTATTTAATTGGTTGGCTTTGTGAGCATCTATTCATAATGATTAGGAAAGATCAATGTGTTTGTTAGAAATCACCCTGGTCAGTGTTAAATAGATTGCATGCTTGTTAGCAAGAGATGAGTCTATTTATTCATGATTAATCGTTTCTAAGTCACTGTTTTATCATATTTGAATCAACTTCATAATTTGATGATTGTAGGCAACGTCTATAGTGTTGCATTATGATTGTTGTGGTATCAAAAAGTCTCATATAGGCATTTGATTTATATTAAGCACTTTAACATCATTCACTGTTTGCACTTCATTGGCTCGTTATTAGGGCTATAAACGAACCGAACGAACATGAACAAAGTCATGTTCGTGTTCAATCATTAAGGAAATTAACATGTTCGCGAACTGTTCATCAACAGTTCGTGAACATTGGTCTCGAACACAAACGAACACAAGCAAATAAAAACGAACGCAAACGAACATTTAACTTGAAAATAAAAAAATAAAATCATCGTTATCCTTAAACATTGGATATAAGGAGTTAATACAACCATTAAATGATAAATCAAAACACAAGAAGTACTACAACACCAAATGATGAATCAAGTTTAACTAACTTACACATAATTGTTCCTAAAAAGGTTTTAGAATGTCCAAATTTTAGCTAACTTAGAAAAAAAAAATAGGGTTTCAAGTTTTCAATATGTTTAGATAAAAGGTTTATTATTTATTATTTTTTAATATAATCAAACGAACACAAACGAACATACGTTCACGAACGCATTCGAACGAACGAGACTTGTGTTTGTTTTCGTTTACTAAGCTAACCGAACAAAATTTTTTGTTCGTGTTCGTTCGTTAAACTAATCGAACGAACATAAACAGGAGCGGACCTACCATTTTGGTAGGGGTAACCCCCGCTACCCCTTGGTCGGAAAAAAATTGGAAAAATTAGTGTAAATTTTGGAAAAATTTGACGTTTTTTCAATTTCGTTACGGCTTATTTATACCACGTTACCCCTTGGTCGGAATCCTAGATCCGCCACTGAACATAAACGAATTTCCCGCTGAACGGTTCACGAACTGTTCGCTGAACGTTCAGTCGATTCACAACCCTACTGGTTATCAAGAACTTAAGGGTGTTGATCACACTCCAACTTTCTAACTATTATTGGATTTGGGATTTTGGGCATCGTTAGCAGGATTCTTGTCGCTTTGGGTTATAGTGTGGTGGTCAGGTCATTCATGAAGTCATTGCATGTACGATATGTACACTTGCCTATCTGTATGTATTTTAGGTGAAACCATTGTTTTTGGAATAAATAAATAAATAAAATTGAAACGCAACAAAGATATGAAAAACAAGTCTCGTTAAACTCAGTAGACAGAACGTCTTCAATGTACATCTAGAGCTAAAAGGCTACACTATGTTTAGGTTGGGATTCCTTAGGTCTGGTTATGTTATTTAAGTTACAGGATAAAGTTAACCCATTCAAGCCACTTTTAATACAAAAAATGCTTTGGGATGTCTAGGATAGTGTAGCAGGCTAGATAGTTAACAATTGTGCATGGTTTGCATCAGAAGTGTTATCTCTCAGCTTATCTGAGTTTCAAGCCTTTAAATTTGATTATACACGTATTTGATTTCATGAGTGGGTGCTGCTAACATGTTGAATTAATTTAGAACTTGTGTACCGATGCATTTTGAGACCCTGGGGTTGGATTTGGTATAAAAGTAGAGGCATTAGGCCCACTCTTTGTATGAGCTTTTTCACTATGTTATCAATATATCTATCACCCTATTATGCTATCATGTTTAATTAAGTTTTGAGTCAGTTATGTAAGTATTATTTGACCAGAAAAGTTGGCTGCTAAATAATGATAAAATGAAAAAAAAATATAGCAGTAGTTGTAGGGTCTGGTTTTGTGGCTCACATATGACATAGTATTGTGTTTTATTTTGTCTATGCGTGAGGACAGGCAAAGTTCATGTTTCATATGTTCATGAACATAGATATGTAATATGCATACAAAAACCTCATCTTAGGAATTTTATTAGCAAATTCATGTGAACTAATAATACTTAATTAGTTTATATTTGGATTTCGTAGGTGACCAACGCATTTTATATTCACGTAGTTTCTTATTAATTAGTTAGTAAATGCATTGAGTTATTTGAGTTATTTTTATATTTTATAAGTTTTCATATGTAATGATATAAAAAACGATACGAACTAAATGAGAATATAGTTAAACAATAACTAGCTTGAAGTTAATTAGACTCAAGTGATTGAAATTTTATATGGAGGCAAATAACTACACAATCTCATCGTAGATCACATTGGAGATTTAGCATTTAGTGCAATTCGATGGGTTGCCATACAAAGACCCAAATGCACACCTCTCTTTTCTTTTTCTAAACGTTTACCATGCTTTCAAAACTAAGAGTTAAATGCTCGGATAGTCCCTATGGTTTGTCCTTTTTTCACCTTTAGTCCCTAACTTTCTAAAATTGCAGCTATAGTCCGTAACTTTTCAATTTTTGTTCCCGGATAGTCCCTGTCCCTAACTTTTTCTTTTTTATAAATATTAAATGCGCGGATACTCCTTGTGGTTTGCCATTTTTAAGGAAATGGTATTTTTGTCATTTCACACCCTCTTAACTGAGAAAACTAACTGATGTTAGGCACTGGGACTATCAGGGACGAAAATTGAAAAGTTAGGAACTATAGCTGTAATTTTAGAAAGTTAGGGACTAAAGGTGAAAAAAAGGCAAACCACAGGGACTATCCGGGCATTTAACTCCAAAACTAATTAAGTTACGACTCTTTATTTTCTTTCCCCGCGGTCGAGCTAGTTTTGGTTGGAGTCTCTTCCTGTGAGATCCATTACTCCTTTGGTAGGCAATAGTGGAAAAGTTTCTTTTCATGTATCTTCCGCCATCGAAGAGTACTCGATTAAGGAGCTTTATTCACATGTTCGAGCACTTAGAGGGATAGTCACTTTACGTGGCGTGGGAGAGATTTACTAAGAAATTACTAGGAGATATGGATGAGTTTTATTCAATGTTTTCAGAACCGGACCGGACGTCAAACCGGTCTTCATACCGGTCAAATGGTCCGACCGGTCAGACGTAAGAACCGGAAGGTATCATAAATATTATAAAAGTTAATAGGGTTAAATCTGAAAAAATATATAAAAAAACGGTCCAACCCTTCCAAAACCGGTCCAACCACCGGGTCCTCGGTTCAACTCCGGTTCAATGCATTTCCGGCCCAATACCATGACCTGGACCGGCTCAACCTCCGGTTCCCGATCCGACCGGTTCGGTCCGTGTCTGAAAACACTGGTTTTATTCATAGTTTACAGCTTTAGCAGCAGATGGAGAATTTCTATAATGGATTGAAAAATGAGACGTCTAATTAATGTCACATCCCGATTTGTGGCAGATTATCGGTAGAGATGGCTGTCCAAAGCTTATGGCACTATTAAATGTTCCAATATTGATTCATTTCGCAATTTAAAATGTCACATTAAGCTTAACAAATTTCAAATAATTCAAATGAAATTCATAACATAAAACATAGATATAATCCTATTTAGTTTGTCTAAGGCAATCCTACATGTCTTCATCCTCATTTCATCAACCTGGTTTTCTGTACCATACATAAAATATTTTTGGGTCAATGAAAAGAAGTTGGTGAGTAAATATATGTTTAAATAAAATAATTTATTTTAAAATGTATAACATGCAAATAATGTGTTTAAGAGAAAATCACAACCATTAATCAACAACAATTAATAAACACAAACCAAATGCGATAATGTGAGTTTTGAGCCCCGAAGAGCAAAACCGAATGATGTTGCCGATACAAGGCTCAACCCATGATCGTGGGGAACCGGTCAACCAGTGGATCCACGTGTAGGGATGGCAATCAAACCCGAACCCGCTGGGTAAACCCGAAACCCGACACATTTGGGACGGGTTTGGGGTCGGTTAATCGGGTTTGGGACGGGTTTGGGAATAGTTTTTTATTTTTTTCGCGGGTTTGGGATTTAGTGATATACCCGTTTACCCGACCCAATTACCTGATAAAGTGTACCCATTTACCCGATTGTATACCCGATATAATTTCTTTTATATTATTAAATATGTATATATATGATACATCCATTTTTTACACATATAGGTATTCTATTAATACAAAATGTAACCGGTTAGTAGTTACCCGATAGATACCCAATGGGTTTTGAGATGAGTATACCCAACGAGTAATCTTTTTAAATTAACGGGTTTACCCGAAACCCGCGGGTATACCCGATACCCGATGGGTATTTACCCGCTAGAAACCCGACGGGTTTTGGGACGGGTTTGGGAAAAACTTATCTAACCGGGTTTGGGTTTTGGATTACCTAAACCCGTCCCAAACCCGACCCATTGCCATCCCTATCCACGTGTGTGCTTGCATACAATTTATTAAGACACAAAGCGATTAAAGAAACAAGTACAAGTATATGTATAACAAATAACCACACATTGATTTTGCATGCTTTGATTTTAGAATTAAAGTGAATTTGCGATTATTGTGACACATGATACACCTCAAAAAGATTAATTGTAAAAAAGGGGAATAAAGATCTACTCACAGTTTGCAAAGCGTTACACAAATGATTCCGCATGATAAAATAAATATCCAAAAGATATCCAACAACAAAGTCACCCTAAAAATATATAAATAAATATCTAAACAATGGAACGATAAAATGCGACTAATGATTCGGGTTCTTGCATTTGGGGACTTTTTGTATAAAATATTATTTGGTATATGCTAAGAGTTCCTATCCGATACATATATAAATGTACTTAAATGGTTAAGTATATATAAGTGTAACTTTGATTAGGGTTTAATATTTCAATGAGTGGTAGTTAAAAAACACAAAAAAGGGACTAAATCAGACTCCAACATACGACCTCATACTTAATAAACACAAACATTTACCAGTGCACCATCTTCACATTTATTTATAAGGTTCCCTCACAAAATTTTATAGGGTTCCTCCAGAATTTCTTATATAAGTTAACACTATAAAGTACGAACCGAACGGGTTCCCGGGAACCCCCGAGCTGGGTGTAGATCCGCCCCTAATAAATCCGAATATGGTTAAGTAGGTTAGGTTTACAACAAATCATAGGAATCACAATTAGATTTTTTTTTTTTTGAATGACGACTATATTGTGATATAGCGGCCAGCCAGAGAGTGAGAGAATACAAAAAGTTCAACAAAAATATAACGAATTGAAATTTATCCAACTATTCCAATGTAAAGAAATTCTCCTTGCTATATTTTACACCCGCATAAAACTCTTTTCCTGATTGCTTCCATATTAAAAGTATCGGATCTCTTACTTTTTATTTCTCTCATGATTAGATTATGTAATAAACTAGTGGAATTCCCGCGCTTCGCAGCGGGCTACCGGTCTGTATCAGTTCGGTTTGTTATAGTATTAAGTACGATAATGACACTCGGTATAGCAACCAAAAGATATATGCCCAATAGGATATCGACACGTGTTATATATTTACCGAAAACCATAAAACGAAATCTGAATTGATGTTGTTTGGTCTGTATCAGTTCGATTCGTCACGCTACTATTATCGTACCGACGCTTGCTATAACTTATATATATCGTCACGCGGAGAAAATCCCAAAAGAGTATATGGTACTGGTAATGGTGTTGTTTGGATGGTATTGGTTCGGTTGATTATGCTTCAAAAAGTTCGGGGGATCCCCCCCCCCCCCCCCCCCGCCCTACTTAAGCTACGCCCCTGATAATATATAACTGATATATTTTTTTTATTTCTTTCAATTGCAATATAAGTGATATGTTTATATAACGAATTGTGTTTTTTAGGTGAAACTCTAGGGTCTAAACCATAATGATGCATGTAAAATTAATTTATAAAAACAAAAAACCAACCAATGTAGCTCTATAAAAAAACCAAAAAACCATAAAAAAAAGCTACCATAACGCTAACCAATAACATTAATTATGTTACTGTACATCCTCTTTGAATTTGTATGTATACTAGTAAATTTCCCGCGTGTTGCGGTGAGTCAAAATGTAAAGTAACTCGGATTTGTACCGTGAAGATCTGAATCGTTTTCGAATAAAAGTTACGTCAAAACGTAGATAAACTTAAGATGTACATAAAAGTATGCACGAAAACATATTACATTTGACCCGACTTAATTGGGAAAGAAATTTACGTGAACTTATACCGACACGTATATAAAAATAAGTACAAAATTATGTTGTTTTTAAGTTAAAGATGGTACCATGCGTTGCGGTGGCGCCAAAACGTAAAGTAAGTCGAATTTATAAAGTCTAATGGAAACGTATTATATTTGATCCGACTTGTTGTAAAACAAAATATATGCCAAAACGTGTATCAACTGAAAACGTACATAAAAAAACATAAAAACATATTATATCCGAGCCTACCCATTTTCAGAAAAACGTAATCAACTTGAATTTATACCCGCGCCACGTACATAAAAATAAACACGTAAAAAATATTATAAAATTTTTAGAAATTTGAAGGGTTATAAGTACCATTACTAAATGATGAAGGGTAAAAGTAAAAACAAAAAAAAACATACTAAACGACCAAAAAAAATTACCAACTTAAAGTTACCATATATCTCACTTCTTATTGTATGTATACAAGCAAGAATGCATACCCTATTGTACAGCATGTTTAAACCTTGTAATTTGCTGTACAACCCCTTCAAATATGTTAGTATATATAATATAATATAATATAATATAATTTGGTGATGGCTCTCTTTTGTTTTTAGTACTTAATGGTGGAACAAAACAAAAAAAGTTAAGAGTAAACTTCTGTTTTGCTCCATGTGGTTTGGTCACTTTAACGGTTTTGCCCCAAACTTTTAAAAATAGTCATTTTACTCCCTGAAGTATCAAGCTTATCTCCATTTCACTCCCCGCCCCTAACGCCATCCAATTCAACTGTTAAATCCTGGTCACATGCCCCTCACATGAAGGGCATTTTAGTCTTTTCCCATCCTATATATTTTTAACATATTTTCTATTTATTAACATTTTATAGTAAAAGAAAATCAACACCCCATGATCTGCAATAAATGCCAAATTCAATTTTGTTTTCTTATATCACCATATGAGCAGTCAGACATAACTCGAAACCAACATTACAAAATTCAATTTTGTTTTCCTATATCACCATATATGTGCAGAACATCCGTCAACTACCGCCATCGCCAACATTAACCACCACCACCACCAATACCAACCGCAACCACCATTAGCATCATCTTCATAACACAAAACCCTAGTCATCTTCATCCGCATTCTCTTCATCAGATCTGAGCAAACCCCAGCCACCAAATCGGAGGTGGTTCATTTTCATCAACAACTTTCTCTTTGAGTTTTGAAACAACTTCCTGTTTTGTGTTGGTTTCCATTGGACAGTTCCAGGCGATGTGACCAACTTTTTTGCATCGATAACAGGTTCTTGTCTCATTTTTCTGATTAGCTTCATTCTTCTCATGTTTCTGTTTTTCTGCAAGAAACGCTTTGTTCGATTGCTTCCAGAATGAGCTCTTTTTTTCTTCTTCAGAACTAGACCCTGAAACAAATAATGTGTTTGTTTTAGAATCTTTAACATTTTGATTATTTTCAACATCAAAACCCAAACCCTTCTTTTTGAAATTGCTTTTAGAGTTAAATGCTTGGTTGGTCCCTGTGGTTTGCGAAAATTGCAGACTTGGTCCCAGTGGTTCACTAATTACACGCGTGGTCCTAGTAGTTGTAAAAAATGCACTCGGGTGGTCCTTGACACTAACCTAAGTTAAATATCTCAGTTAAGTGTGTGTGAAATATTTGTTTTACCCCTAACCACCAGCCATCACCACCACCGTGCATTACCATCATTACCACCCACCACTACCCAACCCAACCTCCTTCGCAAACATTCTGACCATCACACACAAGCCCTACACCACCACTGTCGCCGCTACTGCAATTTTAAACTCAATATGCAGATTGCAGAAACCCCAAAACACATTACTTGCATCCCCTCTTTCCTAATGATCACATAATTTTATTCACACCTGCATCCCCTAATGATTACATAATTTTATTCACTTCGCATGTATCTTTCTTTGGTTGTGATTCCACAAATATGATGTTGCTTTCATACACAATAGAAAACAAATAACCAGTTTCATATAATTCAAACTACACCATGAAATCCAATTCAATATAACAACACACTGAGTGACACATACACAATAGAAAAACAACAATCAAATTGCAATAATCGCATCTCCATATACCCAATAATAATTCCTATTCAGATTCACTTCATTAAAAAGCGGACTTTTTGGATTCAGTTCAGATCTGACCGTCGGCCAACATATATTCAGGTCAGATCCGGTCGAAGCTCGATCTAGAATAGAAACAATACCTTCCAGATCTAATGTTCTCCGGTAGCACCACACCCACCTCCGACAAACCCCCAACAACCACCTGCTATCCCCCCTAGTTTCACACAAACCCTAACCTAAATTACACAAATCCTAACCTGAATTTCACTCTCAACACGCAACCAGATGCATCACACGAACACGTTAACGAAACCGATGTGTATTCCGAATTCAACCGGATTTCGAAGATGTTTCCGGTAAACCACATCTTCATGACTGAGAAAGAAAACAAGATCCACGAGTCCGGCCGTCCTTCTTGCTGTGAACACGAGAGAGAAAGGGAACCGAGAGAGTGGGGTGATCGGTTTGGGGAGTTGGTGGTGGTGGGTGGTTTTAAAGGGTGGAGTGGGGAAGAAGAAGAAGGGTGCCTTATTTCTATTTTTTTTATTCTTAGGGGTAAAACAGACATTTCATACACACTTAACTGAGATATTTAACTTAGGTTAGTGTCAAGGACCACCCGAGTGCATTTTTTACAACTACTAGGACCACGCGTGTAATTAGTGAACCACTGGGACCAAGTCTGCAATTTTCGCAAACCACAGGGACCAACCAAGCATTTAACTCTTGCTTTTATGATTCGGTTTCTTTTGATGACCTGGACCGAAACCTTTCTTTTTGTTTAAACGTTGTTGTACTCTAGAAGTATATTTAGGTTTTGAAAATTCCATTTTATCATTTATTTCTGAAAACTTTATTTCTATTAGTTTGAAAATCTTTTTAACATTTTCAGTTTTCACATTTTTTATGGGAAATTCTTCATCAGAATACAATTTGTCGGAATCATTCAAAGTATATGCTACTTTGATTGGTTCGTCATTCAAATTATTTTTTGATAACAGAAATTCTTTATTGTAAACCCTTTTGACCGACGATTTTGAACTGTTGACTGATGAACTCGAACTTTCAGATTCAGACTTTGACTCGGACTCCTCATCCTTATCCAACACCTGATCGACCACTTTCTTTATTAACTCAGACTCATGATCAGTGTCAGACGATTTTAAAACTTCTGGCGGCCACATCAAATCATCTCCATCACACGAAACCCATAGTGTATAAACTCCGACTGCCAGATCTGAAACCTACGACGACCGCAGGCTTTATCCAGAGAGTGGTGGTGGCAGATGAAGAGAGAGAGAGAGAGTGGTGGTAGCAACCACCTAAGGAATCCGTTGTCACCATCAGATCTGTTTTTTTCACATGGATTCAACCCCCAAATTGTGCCCAAAACGAGTTGACTGTGAACCACTTTCAAGACGAATCAGTGTTAGTTGTGGTGGTTCTAATGACGAGGTGGTGGTTGCGGTTTGACGGAATTACTGTGGTGGCGTGGTTTACCGGAACTATTGTGGTGGTGACCGGAATCTTTGAAGAAGATGTCGGGTTTAGAGAGAGAGATAGATGGTAAGGGTGGAAGAGATAGACTTGGTTTTTAAAATCTGCATAACTTAATAATAAATAATTAAATCTTTATTAATTGAGATGGGAAAAGACTAAAATGCCCCTCATGTGAGGGGCATGTGACCAGGATTTAACAGTTGAATTGGATGGCGTTAGGGGCGGAAAGTGAAATAGAGATAAACTTGATAGATCATGGAGTAAAATGACTATTTTTAAAGGTTTGGGGCAAAACCATTAAAATGACCAAACCATAGGGAGCAAAACGGAAGTTTACTCAAAAGTTAATGAGTAGGAGCAGATTGTAGTGATGACCGGTGGGGCTTTGATGACCGCTTTTCTGGGTGCTTCATCATTGGCGGACCTACCTTGTAAATTTGAGGAGTGGAGGGGTGTAAAAAATATTTTTTTTTAAATGTATGAATTATTCATGAATGTCAGGAAGTCTAGCATACGTTGTCTTAACCGGGTCCGCGCTAGAGAGCTCCCTTGCACAATAGATCCCCAATTTAAACTACTAAATGAGAAACCCCTATCACGCAGACTCGAACTTGAGATCTAGAGGAAAAAACTCACCCAAACCCATCATAGATGGAACTTAAATACAGGTAGCCACCACTAGAGCACTAGTGATGGTTGTAAAAAAAGATTCTGATAACTCCTTTTAAATGTTTGATTAAACCTCTTGCTTTTCTCATAATATATATTCTAAGTCCATCACGCCTTTCTCATAATATATATTCCAAGTCCATCACTAATATTCATCTCACAAACTTTTATTTCCATCACTAATATTCATCTCACAAACTTTTATTTTAAATCACTTTATAGGCTAATATAAGGAAGTTTATTTAACATAAAAATATATCAAAATAATAACTATTTACATTTGTACATATTTTAGTAATCGTACTCCTTTTTCTCATTTTAGCAATTAAAAACTTAAAACCAAAATATTTTTCATATTTTATTCACTCACTATATATATTGAGTAATGACTAGTTTATAATTATAGGACCAAGTGTACTGGAATAATTAAAAATTACAAATGTTGTCGTGTCACGTAGATAATGGGTCTTTAACTCACTAAACCCTTAAAAGTGTAAAGTGGCTTAACTAAAAAGTAAATAAAAATAATAATAATGAAATGTAATTTGTTAAAACTTGGTGGGCCCCATTATTTGCTTCTTCTCCGATTGTTATTATGGTAACGGGGAAGAGGGGTGTGAAACCCCTTGGCGCCCAAACGTATTGGTTTGACGGACGTGATGATGCTGACTTTGACGGGTTATTAGCCAAGTATGAGTAGTCTACTTAGTAGTGCTTGCGAAGTTAGAATATTGAAAGACTTAAACTATCCACACCCTATCTGTCTATTTGCACACTCTCTGCCTCGTATATACTCGTATAGGCCTATACGGGACGTATAGGGTTACATCAAACTTGGTGTCTGACTCATGTCAGTTCTGGTTTGGCTGCTCCTATACGCCGCGTACAGGCCTATACGTGGCGTATAGGACCCCTCGTATAGGTCTCGTATATGACTTATGCCACATATATGCAACGTATATGACTCATGCCCCATATATGTCACGTATTGGCCAATATGGGGCGTATATAAAGGTTTTTTACAAACATTTTATAAAATATTAATCGTTTTAGCAAACTTTTATAAAAAATAAGTTTTCTATTTTATATAAATAAAAATAACAAATATAGGATGTGATATAACACCTAACAAGTATAGTATATGATACAACACTTGTATAGCCCTATACACCCAGTCTAGCCCTGTACGCGGCGTATATTTTTTTTTTTGTTTCTCTTTTTAAAAGTTTGCTAAAACGATTAAAAAAAATTAAAAATAAAATGGCAAATTACCATTTTAGCCCTGAAACACCCCCAGTCTAGGCCTAACTCAGGGCTAAAATGGCAATTTGCCATTTACAAAAGTGAATATACATACGCCTCATAGAGGCCCTATACTAGGCATATAAGAGAGGCAAATAGCCCCAAATCAGGGGTAAAATAGTCTTTTTTCGTCTATACGCTCCGTACAGGTCTATACGAGGCATATACGGGGCATATAAGACAAAATATGACATAATCAAAGATTCTCTTGGAAATTGAAAAAGGTTATATGCAACGTATAGACCTATACAACACATATATGAGGGTGTGTGAATAGACACTTGAATTTCTGAGTATGTAGACCCATATTGAAAACGATCTCATTGACTTTCTCTTTCACTATTCATTTTGAAATTTAAGCAATATGATATGAAAAAAGTTTGCTCAAAAGGGTACAAATTATGTCAAGCAAGTGGTCACGTAGATAGCGACTGAAACTTGTAGTTACTTTGGAAGCAAATCTGTTTATTTGTTTTCCTCCTTCAATAGAGCAAGTTATAAATTATAAAATATAAATTATAAAAAGAAAAAGTCCCATTTAAAATTATGTATCTTAGAAAAAAAAATCAATACACGTTATACTAATAAAACGTAAGAACAAGAAATAGAATGGTTGATGCATAACAGATTCTGCATCTCTACTTAAAGAATGTGTTCTAGGATACAACAATCAGAGTAGTAATTCTTTTTTTCGAGATGAATTGAGCCTGAAATCACATCTCGAAAGCCACATTTTAGTTGCTGCAAATTTTGTGTGTACCAATATATTTTCGTATGTTGATCTAATGTAAAAAGCTTAACTTTATATTAAGTTGCACCTTAAATCATTTATCAATGCTAAAATGGAAAGGTTAAGTTGCACTAAAAAGTTTAACGCCGTCAGTCTCTGGTCGCCGGAAAAACGTTTTTGGCCGGAAAACTCAACATTTTCGTCTCAAACCTCTTTGAAACCTTATTACGCACCATTAGGAACCTTTTCTAGTAAAAAGCCCCAATTATTAAGATCGCCGGAAAAACTCTTTTTTCGCCGGAAAACTTCTTTTTGGCCGGAAAACTCAACTTTTTAGCCGGAAAACTCAAAGTTTTAGTTCCAAACCTGTTTGTAACCATAGATCGGACCTTTAGGAACCTTTTTCCGACAAAAAACGTTTTTCCGGCGACCAGAGACTAACGGGGTTATGGTTCTGTTAGTCAGGGTCCATTCAATGCCAATATGTGAAAAGATGGGACCGCCAGTGAGAAATTTTAAAGTTGGCGGGACTGTTGCCGAACAACAGGCAATAATTGGGATTATTGAAATCCATTATTCCTTAAAACAATTATCTTGTTAATGACATGATAGCTGTTAATTAGTTAGTACTTAATAGAGTTTTAGTAAGTAGTACTATTTATACCATCGAGTCTTCTCATGTGGGACAAATTTTATTCTGGGTTGAGTCTGAGGATTTTTCTAGTTGTGGGTTTCTTCCTGGGAGGGTGGGTTGAGTTACCATGTTTTGTTCTTTGTGCGGAAGAGTGATCCATTTATCAGGGTGATATCGAGTGTCCGCACAATTGATTTTTAAAAAGTAGAAAGTATTACCTTATGAGTTTTTTTTGAACGACAACAACTCTATATATATAAATATATAGGGCCAGTAAGAAATTGGAGAACAAACAAGGAGAGAAGCAAAACAAAAAGAACAAGAACAAAGACAAACGGCGGACTTATAGCATGTCCGTTACATCGAAGTTTACACCCAAAGAAAGGCGTCTTCCTTTATTAACTCCATTACCTTATGAGTTAGTTGAAACTTATTGTTCGTAGAAGATTATTGGTACTTTAAGTTGGTTTAGACTTTATAGTAATGAAACTAAAGAAATAAGTTATCGTTTGGAGCAAAACTCACGTGCGCAAGGGATTTGGTTCAGCATTGGTTGATAGCGTGCACTTATTTGAAGTCTTAAAGCAATCCAAACTAGGGCTGTAAACGAGCCGAGTCGAGCCGAGCTAGACTCAGCTCGAGCTCGGCTCGAACTCGATTTGAGCTGGCTCGGCTCGAGCTCAAATTTCAAATCGAGTTGAGGTTTGTGGCTCGAGCTCGGCTCGATTAGAATTCGAGCTAGCTCGGCTCGGCTCGATCTAGCTCGAACTAACAAAGAACCACAAAATTTATTACTTAAAAAGAACTTAAAAATGAATTTCTTCATAGCCTAAGGACCATAATTGTCATTTAATTTAACCATATGGCTAAATATGCAAGTATAAATAGTTAATTCACTTTCTCCATTGTCTTTGCCTTCTTTTACAGGGGAGATACTCCCTTACTTTTTGTTTTTTAAGAGATGTGGGACAAAAAATAAAGGATGTAAATCTTATCGAGCCAGCTCACGAGCCGAGCCAGGCCAAGCTCGAGCTTGACTCGTTTACAAACCGAGCCGAGCTGGCTCGTTTACAACCGAGCCAATTTCGAGCCGAGCTTTCTTCGAGCTTTTTTCGAGCGAGTTTCGAGCGAGCTGCGAGCCACGAGTTTTTTGAACACCCCTAATCCAAACCAAATTTTGCACCCCTATACACGTGCGTAGGAGGTCGAGTACAATACTAATATAGAGATATCAAACGTATTGACTCCTTAATTCAAGGTTTATATACATTTCTATGTGGGATAAGCTCTAACCCAACGTCTTTCAACACTTAATTTCAAACACATCGCTTTGAGTATTGCTATTTTATTCCACTTATTTTTATTTGAGACACTACCTAATTCGTTGTGAAACTTGTACAATGTAGAGGGGAACCACATTCAATACTAATTGGGAACGCTAAAAAAGTGGAAAACCGGATAACACTTTTAAAAATTTAACTTAACATTTTAAAAATCAATTTTTTTTAAAAAACATTTCAACGCTTCTCCTTATAAATACTTGTAGAAGCAATTTTAATATAAAAACTAAAAATATAAAAAAATAGTTAAAAGAAGGTAAAAACTTTTTTTTACAAAAATTGTTTTTTTTTCGAATAGTTTCTACCCATTTTTATAAGGAAAAGAGCCGAGAAAAAAAATTAAAAAAAATTGATTTTTAACATGTTAAGTTAATTTTATAAGATATATATATATAACTGTTTTTTAAACATTTTTTTATATTTTTAGTTTTTGATTTTTTATTAAAAATGTTTCTATATGTATTTATAAGAAAAACCGTCGAAAAAAATTTAGAAAAAAAATAATTTTTAACATGTTAAGTATAATTTTTAAGAGTATTCCCCGGTTGCCCACTTTTTTAGTGTTTTATGTAAACACTTATAAAAACTTAGTCGTATTCGGTTTATAAAGTATTTATATAATATGACACAAATTCCTATAAATTAGTTAATATTATAAATTAAAAACTAAAAGTTTAATTATTTATTATTATTTCACATATAAACACTCGTATTCGTTTTTTAAAAATATTTATAAATTCTGACTCAAATTCCTATAAATAATTATTTGATTATGTTTAATGATTAAAATAATCAATTATGTTATGAAACAACGACCTACTAACAACCAACGTATAACTATAAATATAAAGAACAAGGATTATAGAAAGTAAGATAGAAAGAGAATAGGAGAACTCATTCTTATTCATGTATGTATGAAATACAAAAGCCACTATTTATAGGGCGATCATTCAATACAACATAAATGTCAATGGGAGTTAGGCATGTGGATAGTAATATCGTAAAATATATTTATAACACTCCCCCTTGCCTATCCACGTGATAAAAGAAAACAATGTATTATTTTCTTGGTAGTGCTACCTCGTTAAAAACCTTGCTAGGAAAACTCAGTGGGACAAAACCTTAGCTAAGGGAAAAAGAGTGCAGCGCGTATTGTCTCCCCCTAATACTTCTGGATCAGGTATGTTGCCTCATTAAAAACCTTACTAAGAAAACCCAATGGGACAAAACTTAGTCAAGGGAAAAAGAGTGCAACTTGAATAAGTCTCCCCTCATTTTAACATGTATCATTTAAGTGACGTGTGTCCATCTTCCTTGAAAGTCAAATAAAGCTTTTGTAGCGAATGATTTGTCATTTGATCCCTTAATGTGCAAACCTTTATGTTGAGCAATGTTGTATAATCTTCTAACGAGACTTTAGGTGCCTCATTCCAAAAATTATCATATCCACGACTGTGTTTCGTTACATTCCTGCATCTACAAGACTAACCAAACTTGTCTTGATGAGTTAGTAAAATATAATCAAATATCGTTTATACTTGAAATATTTCTTTGAACTCATTCCAATGTCTCTTCGCTTGACAAAGGTTATATCATGACAATAAGCTCAAGTGAAAGATATTATAACCATACATAGCTAGCAAAACATATAAATGCACTTATGCATTTAACGATGATACTTCTAGAATGAGAATCTCTACTTTGGTAGGAGATGATAATAGTCATTTCTTATAACAAATGAGTTAACAACCTTTAACATACTTTAAGGTTCAACTATGTCCATACTAAAATATCCAAACATCGTTTTCTAGATGAACTTGAGGGATTAGTAAAATGTAATTGCATATATACTCGAACTAATAGTTAGACCGTGCCAAGATCATTCAAAAATCTTCCTCTAAAAGCTTGACAATTTCTCTCGACGATGCTGATGTGTGTAAAATGCAACATATAAATTACATCAAATGAGGCATAAAACTAACCTTTTTTAGTACAAATGCTGGAAAAAGTGTGCTTTTGTCTTCCTTTTGTATTTTCAGGATTAAAATGAGCGTAAATGAACAAAAGAAGCAAATATGCATCAAAATCTAACATAATTACAAGAAAATGAATAAACGTGGCATGCCCGACGCCTCGACAGCATCTTCCCAAGCAAAAACAAGTGAACAGAAGGCTGACCACGGCCCCGTGCCCAGCGGACACAGGGGCGTGGCCAGGTGTCTACAGAAAGGACAAAGCTATAGAAGCTTCTATTTCCCGACACGGGGGCGTACCCAGCTCAACACGGCCGTGGTCAACGCTAAGATTCGCAGAATCCAAGCAAATCTTGATAGTACAGATACGCTTCTGCACACGGGGTCGTGCCCAGCAGACACGGGGGCGTGTGGAGCTAATGCAGACAAATTGCAATTAATGAAGAAAGAGAAAGTGGATGGACACGGGGCCGTGCCCACTGGACACGAGGCCGTGTCCGGGCTTCTGTGCAGGCTATAAATAGAGGTGCTTGGTTCACTTCAAAGGCATCCCTTGGCAAACCACCTCTCTCACACTTCACCCACACTCCACCACCACTACAACCCACATCCACCACCATCATCCATCATCCATCATCCATCATAGAGTGTGTGTAATAGTCTCGGGATCCAAGATTGATAGTAAGAGTTCTTGACAATCAAATGCCATGTTTGCCTAAGTCTCTTACATCACTTGGTGAAGACAAGCGTTTAGTGTAATACTTTTGTTTTTTAATATTTTCGCACTTTTTATTTGGTTTTGTATTAATGACTTTAATAACTAGTTTCTTATGTTGAAGGTGAAACTTCCTTATCATTTGTCCGTGGTGTCTTGGCGTTATTTTACTGTCTATATAAAATAAAAGATTTACACCATTCATATCTCTACGGTCTATATAGAGATATGTTGGCTACCCGGTCGGGGGTTAAGGGAATGGTTTGGTAAGGTTCTTGCATTGTTCAGTGTATAGATCCTGCAAGGACCTGTGTCAAGCTTACTAGGACCTCCTTCAATACCCACTGGTATTGGATGGCGGGGGTGCGAATAGCTTGATCCCCTCATATGTAAACTACTATTAATACATTAACCCGGCTACTTGGGATTGTATCCCTGCTGACTCAAACAACTTTGCCGAGGGTAACGTCGCCTTCAAAAGAGGGGCCTACCATATTACGCATTAATAACTTAATTAATTATTTTTCAATATTCCGACTCTTTAGGATTGTATCCTTGCTGACTCAAACTACTGGGTTGAGGGTAACGTCACCTTCAAAAGAGGGGCCTACTACTATAACTAAGATAATCTCTTAAAAAGTGCAAAAGTGCGGAAATCATCAAAGGTTACACTAAAGGCAAGTCGGATCCAAGTGATTCATCTTATCTATCTGTTTTTATTTTTATTTTATTTTTCAGCATTTTTAGTTTTTATTTTCATGTTTAATTTTTTTTCAAAACTTTTGATTTGATTAGACGTTGAGGATAAACCGGTACTAAAAGCTCTTGTGTCCTTGGACGACCTCGGTATCTTACCAACGCTATACTACGCTCACGATGGGTGCACTTGCCCATATGTGTGTTTAGTGTTAGTAAAATATCGTGTTTTATAAATTTAAAACTTGACTAAAGTGTTAAAAATGGCTTAAAATATAACTAAAAACATATAACACGACATGCACATCAGACATATATTGAAACTCATCCACCACACCGCACAAAGATAGGACTTCTAAAAAGTTTGAAAATATGTTGGGTATAAATAATCGTCTATGATTAAATACTTAAAGCCATTAGTGAGAAATTCATTTATGGCTCATTGGTTTTCACTTTAATGAATGAATGTTTCCAACATTAGGGGGATATAACAAGCAGTTGGAAAGTGAAAAGTGAAATGAATTATCATGTCATCTTGATCCTCATACTATAAACTATGAATTTGAAGTTTAAAGTATAATTCATTTACCAATATTAAAGAACAAATTACCAGACAAATTCACTGACCTAAACAGAGTGACTAAGTAAGTCACATAATCAACTGCTTATGCTCCAGTTATATTTGTGTCCCAAGAGGACAACCACATATTTTTGTAATAAGTCTATTGCACGCCTAAACCGTGGTAGACTAATTGATTCCAATAATAAAATTCCTCGAAAATTGGAGCAAGTAATTAAGGTGGTCAAGTCGAGGTTATAGTAATAAGACCTCCTGAAGAGACAATAGACATGATGGTTCAAGAAGAACCTCAGGTACCTGAAAATAAAGAGATCTCGATAAGTTGTATCATGTCTAAGATATGTATGGAATCGAAATAAAAATCGACGTCGTTATACTTTTGTATATAATGTAGTGCTTAAAATGATTAAATGATGAGGATCAAGATTTAAGATTTGCCTATGAATGAATATTAAGAAATGATTGGCCAAAATAGAAAGACGTAAATAAGGCAGAGTTTAGTTCTCTAATGAAATGGAAAGTTTCTGGACCAACAGTCCATACAACTGAAGTTGTAAAATATGTTGGATACAAATGTGTATTTTACGCGAATCATGTGAAAATCAAATTAAGTGATATAAGTCAAAATTGGTGGCCACAAGAATTTTCACAAAGACATATGATTGATTATCAGGAAACGTATTCTCCAGTGGTGGATGGATTCACTTTCCAATATTTTATTAGTCTGGTAATATAAAGAGAGAATTGATATTCGTCTTATGAATGTTATGTATCACTTGATACTGAGAGTTTACATGAAAGTTCCGAAGGATTAAATTATGTAGTTCATGTAAAGTAAGTTCTCGAGAACAATGTGATCATTGTATACATATTCGGATTTTGAATAGGTTATGATTTTTTACATATTGGATATAATTGAGATTCCTGATGAGTTTCAAAATCAATTGGGTGCTTAAAAGGTTAGTTGAAACATCTAAACGATGTAATACTTGTGCACCAAGAAACGTACATAGAAACTTGTACCCAGTGATTGTGATATCTCAATAAATAATGTACACGCATGGTACAATAAGGATTTTGAAGATAAAAGCAAGTGTTCATGACATTTTGGCATATGATATAGATATCTATGTGTTATATGGGTAAGTTTACGTAGCAAAACTCATGAAGAGTGAATGCACATGTATATTTGGATAAGATGGGCATAATTCCCTCATGGATTGATAATGCTAGAAGCATTAATGATGTCAAAACCTCAAGAACGTACTATATCAAGTTCATAGAATATGTATGGACTAAAATAGTTAGATCGAGTGTTATACAACTTTAGATATTTGCATAAAGAGGGATATAATTTTGATTAAATTAGCCATGTTTTATCGGCGTTCTACTTTTAAAAGTTCACTATAATCGCACTTTACATTGATGATGTCTAGGCATTGATGTGTGCGGTGTGTTATATATTTTTAGTTATATTTTAAGCCCTTTTTAACACTTTAGTCAAGTTTTAAATTTATAAAACACGATATTCTCCTAACACTAAACACACATATGGGCAACTGCACCCATCGTGAGCGCAGTATAGCGTTGCTAAGACACCGAGGTCGTCCAAGGACACAAGAGCTTTTAGTACCGGTTTATCCTCAACGTATAATCAAATCAAAAGTTTAGAAAAAAGATTTAAACATGAAAATAAAAACTAAAAATGCTGAAAATAAAAATAAAATAAAAAACAGATAGACAAGATGAATCACTTGGATCCGACTCGCCTTTAGTGTAACCTTTGATGATTTCCGCACTTTTGCACTTTTTAAGAGATTATCTTAGTTATAGTAGTAGGCCACACTTTTGAAGGTGACGTTACCCTCAACCCAGTAGTTTGAGTCAACAAGGATACAATCCTAAAGGGTCAGAATATTGAAAGATAATTAATTAAGTTATTAATGCGTAATGTGGTAGGCCCCTCTTTTGAAGGTGACGTTACCCTCGGCTAAGTGGTTTGAGTCAGCAGGGATACAATCTGTGTCTCATTCTATGTCTCAACACTTTGTCTGTCTATGTACTGAACTCCATCAACATTTTTCTGATTTGTCTGATAACTGTGCTAACTGTGTTTCGTGCATCATTTAAGTCAATAAAGTTCTCATGCAATAATGATATGACATTAAGCAATATGTGATGCACATGTATGTATCATAATAATAATCAGAAGGCAATTAAAGTCATTAATTGTAATTCAGCACAGTCATTAGGCACTAATCATTGTTTAATAATTGTACGAAAACCTGAAATTTTGTCAGTTGTCACACAAACTTCATTTCCTTGTCCCCAACCCTCAATGTTAGTGTCCCACCGTTCATGTCTACCACTGCGTGGGCCGTAGCTAGGAATGGCCTCCCTAAGATGAGTGGTACTTCGGTATCTTCCTCCATATCTAGTATGACAAAGTCGGCCGGGAAGACAAAGTCTCCGACTTTTACCGATAGATTTTCGGCGACACCTTGTGGATATTTAATGGACCTATCGGTGAGTTGTATGCTCATTTTTGTAGGGCTTGTTTTCCCTAGTCCGAGTCGGTCGAACATTGATGCGGGCATGAGATTGATACTATCCCCGAGATCAGCTAGTGCATTGCGTATGGGTGATCCCCCAATCGAACAAGGGACGGTGAAGCTTCCGGGATCGATCTTCTTTTGTGGGAGTTTGTTGAGTAGCAAGGCGGAGCATTCTTCGCATAAGTTAACTAATTGCGATGATTCAATTTTCCTTTTGTGAGTTAGGAAGTCCCTCATAAATTTTGAATATTTAGGCATTTGGGTTAGGACTTCGACAAACGGAATATTAACATGCAATTGTTTTAGTAAATTTATGAATTTTGTGAATTTCTCATCGGTCTTTTGTTGAAGTAACCGACCAGGGTACGGTACCGGGGGATTCTTGGTATGCTCTTGATTTGGTGTAGGAGTCGTCTCTTGTTGGGGCGTTGGTGAAGTTGCGGTTTGGTTAGACGGGCTCTTTTCAGTTGGAGGTAGCGGAGCCTCCTTGGGACCTACGGTACGTTTTCTCAATGTGATGAGATGTACTTGCGCCTTTGGGTTGGTTTCGGTATTGCTGGGCAAAGCGCCTTGTGGTCTCTCGGAGAAATTTTGAGCTAGTTGATTTAGTTGTTTTTCAATGTTTTGAATACTAGCTTGTTGATTTCTAAAGTTTGATTCCATTTGTTGAAATCGATCTGAGTTTTTCTTTTCGGTGTCGGAGATGAGGCGAGAGATAGTATCTTCAAGCCTCTCTCGTCCCCCTTGTTGTTGTTGAGAGAAATTTTGTGACTCGTGTCTTGGTTGTTGAAAGTTTGTTCGCTGGTTTTGATTTTGTTGGTTACTACTATTGCCGGGTTCTCTCCAACCAAGGTTAGGGTGGTTACGCCATCCTTGGTTGTAGGTACCCGTTGGCGGACCTGACGGCCTAGGTCTGTTATCAATGTAGTTTACCGCTTCCGTTTGATTATCCATTTCTTTTATACAACTCCAATTTTCATGCGGCCCACCACACCCTTCACAAGCCATAACCGAGGCTGATTTTGCCATATCTAACTTCTTGATTTTTGAAAAGAGGGCCTCGATTTGGGCTTGCAAAGAGGTGCTTTCGTCAACCTTATGGGCGCTTGGGCCAATAGATTTTGTGCCTCGGGGAGTGTGCCACTGAAAATTGGTTTGAGCAATTTCCTCAATTTAGTTATAAATTTCACTCGGGCGACGATTACCTAAAAGTCCCCTGGAGCTAGAGTCAAGTGTTTGTCTTGTGTGTGGCAACAACCCATTATAGAAAGTGGATACTTGTTGCCATACCGCAAGACCATGATGAGGACACTTTCTTAGTAGCTCCTTGAACCTTTCCCAAGTTTCAAATAAGGATTACCCGTCCTCTTGTGAGTATGTATTAATTTCAGTCATTAATTTAGTCGTTTTAGCAGGAGGGAAATACTTATACAAAAACTTTTGGGCTAGTTCATCCCAGGTGTTTACCGAACCAACTGGGAGGGTGTTAAGCCAAGCCTTAGCTCGGTCTTTTAGTGAAAATGGAAACATTCGGAGGCGGATGGCATCATTTGATGCTCCGTTGATCCGAAAAGTATCACATATTTCCAAAAAGTTGGTAATATGTAAATGGGGATCTTCGTCCGCAAGCCCGTGAAAAGTTGCGGAGTTTTGGAGCATTTGGATCAAATGCAGTCGAAGTTCGAAGTTGTTGGCATCGACGTTCGGTGCTTTGATAGCGACACCAAGATTACCTACAGTGGGTCGTAGGTAATCCATGAGGGTACGTTGATCCGCCATTGGAAGTGGGTCCCCCGAAACTTTCTCTTGGTTTTTAGCTTTAAGTTTTTTTCTTAGAAAGCGTTTGTGTTCGTCTAGAGGTTCTTTAATGTCTTTACTGGAACTGGAGCTCATACACTACATAGAAAGTTCAGGTGCGGCGTCTGGGTTCCAAGCCCTGCGATAAAAACAAAAAGAATGTCGGTCAGAAGTTTCACCACGGCCCCGTGCTCAGATGAACACGGCCCGTGCTCAGAGTTACAGTTATTGTTTTCTGCATCCCTGTTACTGGGGGGGTTCAACACGGCCCCGTGCTGCACCGACACGGCCTCTTGCTAACCTCTCTCTAATTCGGAAAATAAAAACTGCCAGTAACGATGCTGGGCACGGCCCGTGTCTGACCAGGCACGGCCCCGTGCTGAGCTCTGTAGAAGCTGAAAAATTAAAGAAAAATCCTAAAAAAACAAAAAATAAGAAAAACGATTAGGCCGTTGATTCCTAACTTTCTTAAAATCCTTGTGTCCCTGGTAACGTCGCCAAAAACTTGATGTGTGCGGTGTGTTATATATTTTTAGTTATATTTTAAGCCCTTTTTATCACTTTAGTCAAGTTTTAAATTTATAAAACACGATATTCTACTAACACTAAACACACATATGGGCAACTGCACCCATCGTGAGCGCAGTATAGCGTTGCTAAGACACCGAGGTCGTCCAAGGACACAAGAGCTTTTAGTACCGGTTTATCCTCAACGTCTAATCAAATCAAACGTTTAGAAAAAGATTTAAACATGAAAATAAAAACTAAAAATGCTGAAAATAAAAATAAAATAAAAAACAGATAGACAAGATGAATCACTTGGATCCGACTCGCCTTTAGTGTAACCTTTGATGATTTCCGCACTTTTGCACTTTTTAAGAGATTATCTTAGTTATAGTAGTAGGCCCCTCTTTTGAAGGTGACGTTACCCTCAACCCAGTAGTTTGAGTCAGCAAGGATACAATCCAAAAGGGTCGGAATATTGAAAGATAATTAATTAAGTTATTAATGCGTAATGTGGTAGGCCCCTCTTTTGAAGGTGACGTTACACTCGGCTAAGTGGTTTGAGTTAGCAGGGATACAATCCCAAGTAGCCGGGTTAATGTATTAATAGTAGTTTACATATGAGGGGATCAAGTTATTCGCACCCCCACCATCCAATACCAGTGGGTATTGAAGGAGGTCCTAGTAAGCTTGACCCAGGTCCTTGCAGGATCTATACACTGAACAAGGCAAGAACCTTACCAAACCATTCCCTTAACCCCCGACCAGGTAGCCAACATATCTTTATATAGACTGTAGAGATATGAATGGTGTAAATCTTTTATTTTATATAGACAGTAAAATAACGCCAAGACACCACGGACAAATGATAAGGAAGTTTCACCTTCAACCTAAGAAAATAGTTATTAAAGACATTAATACAAAACCAAATAAAAAGTGCGAAAAGATTAAAAAATAAAAGTATTACACTAAATGCTTGTCTTCACCAAGTGATGTAAGAGACTTAGGCAAACATGGCCTTTGATTGTCAAGAACTCTCACTATCAATCTTGAATCCCGAGACTACTACACACACTCTATGATGGATGATGGTGGTGGATGTGGGTTGTAGTGGTGGTGGAATGTGGGTGAAGTGTGAGAGATGTGGTTTGCCAAGGGATACCTTTGAAGTGAACCAAGCACCTCTATTTATAGCCTGCACAGAAGCCGGACACGGCCCCGTGTCCAGTGGGCACGGCCCCGTGTCCATCCACTTTCTCTTTCTTCATTAATTGCAATTTGTCTGCATTAGCTCCACACGCCCCCGTGTCCGCTGGGCACGACCCCGTGTGCAGAAGCGTATCTGTAATATCAAGATTTGCTTGGATTCTACGAATCTTAGCGTTGACCACGGCCGTGTTGAGCTGGGCACGCCCCCCGTGTCGGGAAATAGAAGCTTCTATAGCTTTGTCCTTTCTGCAGACACCTGGCCACGCCCCCGTGTCCGCTGGGCATGGGGCCGTGGTCAGCCTTTTGTTCACTTGTTTTTGCTTGGGAAGATGTTGTCGAGGGGTCTGGCATGCCACGTTTATTCCTTTTCTTGTAATTATGTTAGATTTTGCTGCATATTTATTCCTTTTGTTCATTTACGCTCATTTAATCCTGAAAATACAAAAGGAAGACAAAAGCACACCTTTCCAACATTAGTACTAAAAAGGGTTAGTTTTATGCCTCATTTGATGTAATTTATTTGTTGCATTTTACACACATCAATGTCGCACAACCAAAATCTTTGATGAGACATCTTTGGTTCCTGACCAAAAACCAACTGTATGGGGAGAACTATAACTTATTGGCTTGATGTGAATTGATGGTACTATATATAAAATTACATGTACCTAAATGAACTTTTGCTCCTCTCATGATCATTGGGTTTGTAACAAATAGTAGACGTTTAGTGATCATCTCAACAATAATACTTATTCCAATGATCGTTAATAACTTGGGAATCAAATTCACTATTATTAAATAAATATACTAATCTGGATTAATATGCTTGGTATCACATTAGCTAAGCCACAATCACACAAACTTCAGGTTGTGGATTTGATAACCATTTAGACGATGCATCGATATAAAACACTAAATGGTATCATGTTGGGATATGCATATCCTTTAATCACTTCCAAAATATTTAGGGAGACACACCCTCCTTTATTTGGCAAAAATAAAATTTCCCTTGAGAGCAAAACAATACATGCTAATTATCAGCTTGAAGAATATTCTAGTTCTTCATTATGTTTCACATCATCATTGACTCGGTGCGGTCTAACCGGTCATGCCAACTAATTAAATAATTATGATCCATAAACTTCTGGTTTATGATCGCATATCTTTTAGTTGCAATCGTGTTTGTTCAATACACGACAGGAAGTATGAGAGAATAATGTAATATTATTTCAATATTCACGGTATAACATGTTTCCCATGTTTTATGTTCGTATAATCACTCCCTAAGTGTGCCACTTTTTGTGGTCAATTTCAATATTAAAATGGTTGTCAAAATGACGATTATTACAATTTCCTCAGTTACCATGATCATGACCTTTATAACGATCATTGTACAGTCATTGAACTATTAACATGGTTGGTCTTATTACATGATCATCATAACAATTTCCTCAATTACAATCATCATGAACTTTACACCAATTATTATATCATCACATTCTATTCAAGGAATAGATTATACCCATACAACATTCACGGTGGCATCATTACAATTTCCTTAGTTATGTATATGATCATAACCTTTGAATTGATCATCATATCATCACATTCACAACAGGGAATAGATTAGAACCATAGAACTTTCATGCTTGTTGTTTTAAACTTTATATATTTTCTTTAACAATTTTGGTACTTCAATAGCATATATGACATTTGACGATGGAAATTGTTTTGCTCAAGGGATTATGATATATATTTTCTCATCACATGATATAAATCGAGATGTAGTTATATAACCGAGACATTTATACTTATCGGTTTTAAAATCTTACAGGCTTCGATAAACTCAAAATAAGCTTTGAGAAGTTAGACACTCCAGGTGTCTTTTTATATAAACATTGACCATAATTCAGTCGTTTTTATAGCTTGTGATCATATACCACAACCCTGGTCACTTTGATGTCCCCTTCCAAATTTATAACATATGAAACATAATATATACTGCATGACTATATAACATGTTACCAAATAACTAGGTTATATATATATATATATAGAGTAGGAGTTCTGCGGAAAGTGTGTTTTTCCTAGAAAGTCTAGGAAGCGATCTGGGCCCTCCGATTGGTGTTTTTAATGGCTTAGATCAAATGGATGGCATTTTCGTAATATCTGAGTTATATAATTAGAGACTTTTAATATAGTGAGGGTATTTTGGTAATTGGAATTGTTTTAAATGAGTCAAGAAACTGCCATATCAATAACCAATCCCTAAAATCATGGAATTTCTCCTCTTTCTCTCTCTCTCCCTAACCTCAACCAATGAAGAACCAGCCATATTTCCTGCAAATATTCTTCCTTCGAGGTATAAGCCGTTCAACCCATCAATTGCACATGTGAGCACATGGGACTTGGGACTTGTACGCAGCCATTGGTGAGACAAAAGAAACAAAGTCAACAACATGAAATGATCATCATTATCAATTAGGGGGCAACCTTCTTTCATGCATACCGATGACAATGCAGACTTGGATTTTTGTGGGCAATTAAAATCAATGGAGCACTCACAATATTGGAGAACTATTAGATTGCAAAATAAAATTAACATCACGTGACCTTGGGAGTAGATGTGAACATTGAAATGGTGAGTTTTTTTTTTTTGGCGGCTAACTTCTTCTAGCCATTAACGTGAACAAGTCAACATCATCATCATCATAGTGGGCCAACATTTTGGACTTGGAGGATTTTTATTGCTGACGGTTGTCGTTCAAACGGTAGTCGGAATCGTTGGTCGGCCGGTGATGTTTCCCTATCGGTTGTTGTTTTTCATACTTGTTTCAATTTTTTTTATCTATCATTGAATCGGGTTCTTATTTTTAGTCAATGGACATCAATGCTTGACATCTTAGAGTGGGCTCTAGATGTAATTGGGGTTACCTACAGACGTCTTGATGGCAGTACCTACAGATGTAATTGTGTTTTAAAATGACATCTGAATATGTTAATGATGGCAGTGTGTTTTAAGGTTTATGTGTTTTACCATTTTAATGTTGATGATGACAGTGTGTTGAAGACGAAGACACTGGGTTGTGTTGAAGACGAAGACACTGACAGTGTGTCCAGCAATTTGTTTGCTGTTAAAACACAATGTCAAGAAATATGCTTGCTGTTAAAACACAGTGTCAAGAATCCTCCAGCAATCTGCTTGCTGTTAAAACACAGTGTCAAGAATCCTCTAGCAATCTGCTTGCTGTTAAAACACAGCGTCAAGAAATCTGTTTGCTGTTAAAACACAGTGTCAAGGAAATCTGCTTGCTGTTAAAACACAGTGTTAAGAATCCTCCAGCAATCTGCTTGCTGTTAAAACACAGTGTCAAGAATCCTCCAGCAATCTGCTTGCTGTTAAAACACAGCGTCAAGAAATCTGCTTACTGTTAAAACACATTGTCAAGAAACACAGCGTCTTGTATGATTTAAATTGAAACTGTCAATTTGATTTAAATGGAATATTTAGTTTCCATAATTTTCTGGTTAGTTAGTTATCCTAATAAAATAATCCATAATTAAAATAATATTCAAATTACACAATTGCCCTTTTAGTTAAAATCCTTCAATGCCACATGTCGCGTTCTTATTGCTTCCTAGACTTTCTAGGAAAAACACACTTTCCGCAGGAACCCTACTCTATATATATATATATATATTTGTCACTCTACTTTTAAACATAAACAAGTTCCAATGATATTTTAATAATATACAATGACACTTTCTTTTAGATACAGAGGAGTGTCTTTTTAATAAACAATATCTTTTACCCCTAAAGCATTTTATGTATTTAGATATTATGCAATTCATATATAAACAGTTTTGATAAAATACACAAATATACAAATATCACAGTAAAATAAAAAAAACTAATAAAACCAATTTAATTAAAACTATTTTATAAGTAATCACTGAAAATCACTTGATTTAAAATAATATGATTTATACTTTCATTTGAAGAAACATCAACAATAACAATAAAAAAACCGCAACTTCTGCTCTTTTGATAAGATGTCTTGATCCAAAAAAAAATAATAATAAAAGAAATCCTTGATTTTCGGTGACTAATACTTTAGGTTTAGTACTCATGATACATACTGTAATTTAAGGAGTCATGTAGCTATAATTTATGGAGTCATGTAAATGCATTTATTTTAATATAAGTAATAACGAAGAATTCAGAATAATAATATTAATATTAATATTAATGACTAATAAAGAAAATGGATACTAAACGGTGTATAATGAACTAATATTATAAAATAAGTTGGTGTACTATGAATGTCTCGTATTTTTTTTCAAAATTTAATACAAAATATCTAAGAGTTAATTTTAATTATTAAAGTTCCAAATACTTAAAATTTTGGGAAACACCCAGACACCCAAATTTGAAACGACATCCTGATGTGCGAAACAATTGTAACCGTCAATGGAGTTGTTCATAGCTATGGCATATAATATGATAGATAACAATAATTTATGACCTTTTTTTTCTACCCATAGCATGTTTCAATTAATTTATGACCATTTTTAATCATAGCATGTTTATAGTTGTGGCTTCATAGCACTGCCCATATGGCTACCGAGATAGAACAAACAAACAAAAATTGTTGGTCGAAAACCCTACTCAACGATCATCTAATAGACCAAATGAATTTTAACCAAGATTTATAATTTAAATCTCATATACTGATGTAAGATATCAATTTAAATCACTAATTAATTGAAATTATTAAAGCTAAAAGAAACTTAAGTATATAATTGTTTGATTAATCATGGTGGGTTGTTGCTTCCACACACCCGATTGGTAAAAACCCATATCTTCTAACGAATGTTACTAGTAACCAATTAAATCATTTGATAAGTTTTAGGGTCAGTTAATAAAAGAACTATAATAGAGGGGTTGCTATATAAATATATAAGAATTTTAAAAACCTTTTTCTAGGACCTAGGTAAATCAATGTAAGTAAAAGCTTTACCATATTTGGTTTCAGCCGCAACCATCAGAACTGAACTCAAAAGCTTTTTCAAGTAAATATGAATTATAAAGGTAAATAAAAAGCTTACGAGAGAGTTGGGGCTTTGTTACTGATGCTGGAGGAGCTGAGAATGGATGGTAGGTTTTTCATAAACTAACGGCAAGAAACCCATGCAGAATACGACGGTAATGGAAACGGTGCCTGATTGTCTACCGTGTGTCGTTGTGATCTTCAACCTTAATAGGGTGGAGTCTGCTCAAGAAATAAATGTTTTCGAGAAAGTACTTTCGTGCTGATAACGTGTTGTGAAACAATGAACTACTAGCAACCAACGTATAACTATAAACATAAAGAACAAGGATTATAGAAAGTAAGATAGAAAGAGAATATGAGAACTCATTCTTATTCATGTATGTATGAAATACAAAAGCCACTATTTATAGGGCTATCATTCAGTACAACTTAAATGTCAATGGGAGTTAGGCATGTGGATAGTCATATCATAAAATATATTTATAACAAATTCAATTAATTATTTAAAATCTAGGAATTTATTTTGAACAATTAACTAAAATTAATCGAATACGACTTAGTTGTTATAAGTGTTTATATAAATATATAGAGTTAAATCCCATTTTAGTCCCTGTGGTTTAGGTCATTCTGTCAGTTTAGTCCAAAGGTTTCGCCTGTGGGTACAAAAAGGTTTCAATGTTGCCATTTTAGTCCACTGGGTTAACTTCATCCATTATTTATGTTAATGAGAAGGGCGATTCGGTCATTTTATATGGCCAAATTGCCTTTCTAGTTAACAGAATTATATATAAAATGACCGAATCGCCCCTCTGGTTAACTATAAAAAATGGATGAAGTTAACCAAGTGGACTAAAATGGTAAGAGTGAAACCTTTTTGGACCCATAGGAGAAAAATTAAACCTTTGGACTAAATTGTCAAAATGGCCCAAACCACAGGGCCTAAAATGGCATTTTAACTCAAATATATATTATATGGATTAGGATCAAATACAAAGGCTCCTAATTGTAAGAAGGGTACAAAGACTTCTAAAAAAACTCACTACAAAAAAAAAAAAAAAAAAAAACATAAACACCCACCACCACCCAAAAACCATTTAACTCAAATATATATTTATGTCATTACTCTATCTTTAGGTTTTTGGGTGTTTTTTTTTTTTTTGGAAGGGGGGGGGGGGTTTAGGTTTTTTTTTGAAGGGTGGGGGGTTTAGGTTTTTGGGTGGTGGTGGGGTGGGGTGGGGTGGGTGTTTAGGTTTTTGGTGGTGATGTAGTTGGTTTAGGTTTTAGCTTATTGGGCACTTGTCACTCTATAAATCCTTCTTACACTCCTTACAATTAGGAGTCTTTGTTGAATAGCTTAACCCTATATTATATATATTAGAGTTAGTTACACAGATGACCCTGTGGTTTATAGCTAGTTTCGCCTTTAGGTTCTATATTTTTTTTAACAGGTACAGGTTTCATGGTTTCAATTTTGTAATACATTTGGGTACTAACACCAAATTTAGTTAATTTTCTTAATATAATGACTAAAATACTGTTACATTTTAAAAGGATCATTTATGTCATTACTCTATCTTTAATTCCAAGGACAATTTTTGTCATTTAGGGGGTGTTTGGGATTCCTTTTCAGAAGGACTTTTTGGAGCTTAAAAGTTAATAAGGAATCTCAAACAATCATCTGAAAAGAACTTTTGAGCTAAAAGAAATCCCAAACAATCATCTGAAAAGGCCTATGTGAATAAGTAAGGGGATGTTTGTTTGTGTATGAATGGAACCATTCAGAGGTTCACATCTGATTCGGTTAGATGTAGAGGTGTTTGGTTCATTAAGACATCACCTCTGAATGGAGCCATTCAGATCTGAATGGTTCAGACAAATTTGATATCTGAATGGAATTTTGACAAGCTTGCCCTCATCCACACTGCCCCTTCATCTCCACACCTACCGAATCAACATAAACGTCACCACTGTCGGCCGGCCTGAAGCCGTCGCCGCCGGAGTCTTCACCGTCATCAACGTCAACGGCCTATCCTCATCATTATCATCGACACCTCTATTAACGCCATTCATCACCGGAAAACCAAACGAACCTGAGTCAAAATCTAGATATAAGAAAAAGCACACGAGTTGCCTGAAACGATAACTTACTGGAGTCGAAACACCGCCGCCGCTCGCGGCGTCGCTGCCACCGTCGCTACTCCTTTCCGGCCTCTCTTTCCCTCCGACTCTTCTCTCTCTCTTCTCGTTCCTGTCCTCTCCCTCTGCTCGTTTTCAGGTGGTTGCGTAGGAAAGTACAAGGAAGGTGTGTAATGGTAGGAGGTTAGGGGTGCGACGGTCGGAGATCTGACCAGAAACCGGCTCCTGCCGCCGGAGCTTGAGAGGAGTGAGAGGGTGCGGCTGGTTGTTTTTGAGTTAGGGTTGTAAGAATGTTGATGGTGATGAGGTTCTATGCCTGTGTTTTATGTGTGTGTGATATTAGTGAAGGTACAGAAAGAGGAGATAGTTACAGGGGTAAAATGTTAGAGGGGTAAAAATGTCATTTTACACAGTCATTCAGATGTGCAACCAAACAACAGTTTACTGGTTCAGCACTTACTGGTTCAGAGCCTCTTACCCATTCAGACTTCTTATTCATTCAGTACTTATTGATTCAGATGTTACCAAACAGCCCCTAAGTATTTCTTACTTATTCCTGCTCAAAAGGAATTTTCATCAAAAAGTAATCCCAAACACCCCCTTAGACTTAATTTTGGAGAACTATTTTTAATAGACGCAAATTAAAAGCATTAGCTTCACGTTAAATTATATATATCTTAAACAAAAAGGTCGGTGCACAGACCAAATTACTATTCTGCCCTCACCCAACCATTCAGACAGGTCTAGATTTCCGGCAATAAAATGGAAGAAAAAGATGTTGATTGACAGGAGCTATAGAGAGAGGACAAAATGGTTTTGGATAGAGAGGTAGACATATGTGATGTGATCTTCATGTCTAATTCCAATAAAGCCATATCTCTACAATATTAATTCTAATCAATTTTTTATGGATGACCTAAATTTTTTTAATTACATATTTACAACTAAATTGTTTGATGCCTAATTTCTTATATGTGAAAAATAAAATAAAAATTTTAAAAGCCAGTCGAACGCCATAACATATATCGTTTTTCATTATACATGTTTCATATGTTTTTATACTTTTTCAACAAAAAAAATTATATTTTTTCTTTTGAATTTCTCATCATTATAAAATACCTATTATGATATGTTTAAGTTATACAAACAAATTATTAAGGGTCGTATTATTGGCACACCTTGGGGGATTAAATCGACACCCTCAATACGCATCGTATATGCCTCTACGATGCGTATTGAGGTGGGTTCAAACTTCTATGCCTGCCAAAGGCTGCCATTGTCCCTTACCAAAAAGTAATACGCATCGTATAGGCCTATACGATGCGTATTGAGGGTGTCGATTTAATTTTTTAATTTTTGCAAGGTAGCTTCCTGTCACGCAGTAGCTTTCCATCACGCGAACGAAGAAGCAACACTTTGGACATTTGTTGGTCTTCAAACATCTAGGAAACATTATTTGAGAATACCCCTGAATTTATCGAAGCTGTCGAATGAGATCCTCCACTGTTGGGTTATCATCTTTCAACCCCATTTTCCCTAAATTTATCGATTATGTTTTTCAACAGGGATGTAATGCAATGATTCCTCTCAATTGAATAGACCGACACTTGCTTCAGAGGACTCACTTGAATCGTCTCGGATGTAATAACAGTAGGTTTAGCATCCGTGCCTGCTTGAATTGCAGAAAGCAAAGAATAATGAAGATGAACATTGTATTTATCACGAAAGTACTGAACAACCGAGATAACAACTCCGGTTTCATCAACTGCAATTGGAATTGATCTTGGAACAACATACTCTTGTTACCATCAATAAACTTGGAATTGATCTTGGAACAACATACTCTTGTTAACAACGGTTCTCCAATTCCAGATCAATAATGTAAGGATAAGCGTTGAGATAACGGACATCCATCAAGCTCAAAAAGAAAACTTGTGTTTCCCATAGTCACAAACGATTGCGGTTTGTATTTCGCATAGCCACCGTTTCCGTAGTAAAAAAAGGTTGCGGTTTGCGGATTCAATCTTCATTGCTTCATTAAAATTAACAAGGCGGTCTCTTTGCTTCGTTCACTAGAACTATTTGTGTATGCATTCTTAGGGTTTTTATTATTTGATCAATGAAAGTTGAAATCCACATAAAGAACATCGATGATTCAATCGCAAACAAAACCAAACACGATCAGGTATCGGAGAACGTGTACTTCAAAAATTCGGTTACGTTTTTTCAACAGAAATAAGACTCACTTGAATCTTCTCGGAAGTACTGAACAACAGAAATAACAGCTTCGGAGAAACCGGACCGGCTTTGAAATAAGTATGCCTTGAACGAGTCTAGAACACTCGTAATCCTTAACCGGCTTTGAAACCGGACGGAATCTACGAAGAAACTGTTCGATTTCACGGTTTGTTTGAGAACCTGATTCAGATACACAATGGTCTTTTTGCTTCGTCCACTAGAACTATTTGTGTATGCATTCTTTTGGTAGTTAACAACGCTAATTAGAAAAAAAAAATCTGTAAAATTAATCATATCGATTGCTATAACAGGATGGATGTGACACACACAGATAGATAAGCTGTCACATTTGACGGTTTCCAATGCTCACACAGGGTGATAAACAACGATGAGTCAAAGTTAACATTCAGATTCAGATTCAGAAAGCAGATGATTTTGTACTTGGTTTATTCTCTTTAATCTATTAGAACGATCATTGTTTTAGAAAGATGACCGAATATAGATTTGAATAACAAACTATGGAGAACTTGTTTGCATTATCCATCAACATAACATTCACAACGGTGAGGCATTTGATGAGTCAAAGTTAACATTCAGATTCAGATTCAGATTCAGAAAGCAGATGATTTTGTACTTTGTTTATTCTCTTTAATCTATTAGAACGATCCTTGTTTTGTCACGTACATGCATTTAATTCCCAACATCCTTGTTTTGTCACGTACATTTCGTAAGAAACTTTTCGTGCATTGAACCTTCAGTTGTGTACGCAAATTCACCACCGGTTTCTACAGCACAAGCACATACACCGATTCCCAAGTAGGGTTTAGAATGTTTGAAGGAAATGTTGGTTCAATACCACCGGTTTCTAACTTTATGCTTGCATCCACCACAGTGAATATTAACTTTGGGTATATTCGAAACCAACTAAAATACGTTACAATACGTTAAAATACGCTAAAATACCCTAAAATGCGTTAAAATACGCTAAAATAAGCTAAAATACGTTAAAATACGCTAACTTGCGTTAAAATACGCTAACTTACGTTAAAATACGCTAACTTACGTTACAATACGTTAAAATACGTTAAAATACACTAAAATAGGTAAAAATACCCTAAAATAGGTTAAAATAAGCTAAAATACGGTATAATACGCTCAAATACGTCAAAATACGCAAAAATACGTCAATATACGCAAAAATACATCAAAGTACGCGACTAACGATATTTCCACACACGTATACATATAATACGGCACTATGGAGTACAAGTGGATTTCAAACAAAACTGTAGGTAATCATAGAATACGATATTCGCACGCAACCGAACGGCACCGAAACGACTTATGTCGAAGGTATACGTAGTAAAACGACAAAATATGCGAAAGTTCGACAAAAACGAGACGTATACGCGTCGAACCGAGGGAAACACGATAACACTAAATCTGAAATAATGCCATATACGATCGTATAGGCCTATGTTGTATCGTATATCAGCTTAATACGAATCGTATAGGCCTATACGATTCGTATTAAACTTTGAATTTTCTCAAAAATACCCCTGAATTTATCAGAAAACCAGGGGTATTTCAGTAAAATCATAGATTAATACGCATCGTATAGGCCTATACGATGCGTATTGAACTATAAATTTCTCAAAAATGTTTTTCAAATCAATGGTTCCATCATTACAACCACTTGTTTTCAATAGGGATGTAATGCAATGATTCCTCTCAATTGAATAGACAGACACTTGCTTCATAGGACTCACTTGAATTTGTGGATTTCGGTTGGTTTAGAAACTTAACAAGAGAAGCAACTAAAAAAGCGTTTGGTTCAGAAACTTAAAGAAGGATGAATTGAAAAAGTGTGTAGATAGACAGGGGTGTGCCATTAGAAAACCCCATTATTAATAACATTTAAGGCTGACCCGATCACTATAGCTAACGTCACGTTATGTTATATTATAGTGATTTGTTTTTTTTTTATATTTTAATTTTTTGTATTGACATTTACATCTTTTCAGTTTTTTAAAAACTTGGTAAAAGTAGTTTGATCATCTCGAGTTTTACGTGCTTATTTTCATGTTCCTTGGTTAAATATAATACATACTTATACGTGACTTTTTTATCTACGTTTACGATTGGTCTACGTTTTGACATAACTTTTGTTACAGATTAAAAATCATACGTTTTCATTAAGCGGTATAAATTCAAGTTACTTTGCGTTTCGATGCCGCAACAACGCATGGTACCATTCTTTAACTTTAAAAAAACACTATTTCATTACGTGCTTATTTTAGCACGTTTCGGCATAATCCACAATGGTTTACGTTTCAACGTAATTTTTCTCGGTAATAAGTCAAGTAAAATATAATATGTTTTCGTGCTTATTTTTATGTGCGTTTTCAGTTAGTATGCATTTTTGACGTAGATTATGTTTAGAAACGAGTCGCGTCAAAAATTTAATGGTACGAATTTGAGTTATGTTAAGTTTGGACGCCGCCGCAACGCGCGACGGGTGAAAGTACTAGTTTGTATAAAGGATAAATAGCTGAACAAATATGCCAAAAAAAATTGCATGAAATAAACTAAAATGTTGTCCACCTGTTAATTGAACCGCTCAAAAGGTGACCTGGTCCAAATTAAATAAATCATTTCTAATATTATTTGAACCCCTTAGATAGATGGGTAGTTATTTGCACCCCAATTTAGCCTTTTAACTTTATTATTAATGGCCCAGTCCAGCAAGGTTTTGTGTTCACCCAGTCAAAAAGTCCTTTCAACATCCCACAATGCATACCAAAATCAAAAACATTTTGCAGAAATTTGATTTCGAAGGAAAATTTGGTTTCCGGGATACAAACAGGATGGCCACAAGGAGCTTCTTATGGTGGCGGATCAACTTTTTGTTGCAAATCAAAACCTGGTAGGGCTTTAGAAATACAGGAAAAGCTGTCTCAAGAAAGAAGTTTTTGTTGGACTAGCGACTAAGGTTGGTCAAGAATGTTTGGTTGGCCTAGCAGCTCAAAATGGAGTTGCATTTCAAAGTACAAGCCATGACCCTGTTCAATTTTTGGGACAGTTTGTTGTGCGTGCGTTTCCTTATCAAGGTGCTGATGAGAAACTCATAGGGGTCATTGAGCTTACCATGTTTATCCCAAAAGAAAGTTATGAAGTAGATTTTAATCGGATTCAAATTTATTGACAATTAGTTAAGGACCTTTGAATTAAACTTAAATGAATTTAAGTATAAATGACAAAAATGGCCCTTGGAATTAAAAATAGAGTAATGACATAAATGATTCATTTAAAATGCAAGGGTATTTTAGTCATTATATTGACAAAATCAACTAAGTTTGATGTTAGTACCCAAAGGTGTTACAAAATTGAAACCATGAATCCTGAACCTATTAAAAAAAGAGTAAATTACAACCGGTGTCCTTTAAGTTTGCATCAAATTACAACTGGGATCCTTTAACTAAAGAAATTACTGGCTCTGTCCTTTATGTTACCAGATTTTAGCATGTTATGTCCTTTAGCCCTAACCTAGTTAAGTTTTTTTGGTTAAGACTTACCATGTGCCTCTAACATGAGGGCAACATGGTCTTTTCATCTCAATTTATCGTGAATTTCGATTTCCCTCTTGAGATGAAAAGACCATGTTGCCCTCATGTGAAAGGTACATAGTACCCAAAAATAAAAAAATAAATAGATTTTATGTTAATTAAGAGATATAATAAAAAGAAGAAAATAAAAAAATAGATTTTTTTAAAATTGATTTAAACTTAAATAAAATTCGGTGTTAGTACCCAAAGGTGTTACATTGATAATTTTGGTGTTAGTACCCAAAGGTGTTACAAAATTGAAATCATAAAACCTAAACCTGTTAAAAAAATTAGTACTCAAAGATGAAACTAGCTATAAATTACAGGCTCCGTAATTAAGTATAGGATGTGTGGTGTAAATTTTCTAGAACTACAACCCCAAATTTGCTTTCGTCGTTATCGAAATTATGAAACACGTGAGCTACAAATATAGAGTTGCCTCAAAAATTCGCAGCCCACCTTCGACGTCAAGTTTAAACATGTCATACAAACATACATAAAAAAATAAAACAATATAAATGAGTTTTTGTTTCGTTAAATATTGATGGAAACTTAATTATTAAAATTGATGAACTGAAAAATTATCTAAAGACTATGTTTTTTTAAAACATTTTATTTTGAATACAACATCATTTTTAACAAAACTTATAACGGAATGTCGAGGGAAAAATCAAGCACAACTATATACTTAAGTTTTTAGAAAAAAAGTTATAAACGTAAATTATTAAAAAAATATCTAATTATTTGATAAATTAATATATGTTTCAAAAAAAAGAAAGAAAAAAAGAATTATTAAAAAATGATAAGGGAAATATATGGTTTTAAAAAAGGAAAAATAAAATAAAATATGTTATTAAAAGTAAATATAATAATAAAACAATTATAACATATTAAATAAAAATAATAATAAAAAACTATATATTATTTTAAAAATAAAGTTACTATTCATCGTCCATCGTTAAATATATATATATATATATATATATATAGAGTAAACTTCCGTTTTGCTCCCTGTGGTTTGGTCAATTTAACGGTTTTGCCCCAAACCTTTCAAAATAGCCATTTTGCTCCCTGATCTTTGAAGGAAATCTTGATTTTGCTCCCCACCCCTAACTCCATCCAAAATATCTGTTAGCTAAAAGGGTATTTTGGTAATTTTATGGATAAAGTAAGGATAATTTGGTAATTTTATATTTAAAAATATTATATACAATATACATACAACTACTCTCTCTCTCTCTCTCTCTCTCCCTCTCTTATCTCTTCCCCTTTCTCTCTACATAAGCTTTCCCCTCTCTTCTCCATGGCACCGGTCAACGTCACCACCACCTCCCTAGTGGTGGAAATGAGGACGACAGCGGCAGAGCGGAGGTGTACGGTCCGTCGGCTGTGAGTCAGGGTTTGCGGTGGAGAAATTTGGTTTATAACTTGAAGTTGAAGTCGAAATTGTTCAAGATGTTTTCGATGAAGAGTTTAGGGATGCATCATGATGATGACATGGCGGTTGTTGACGGTGGGGATTGGACGATTGCGAAACTTTCTTGGCGGAATTTCACTTTTGAAGAACTTGTTGACGATGGGGATTGGACGATTGCCTAACCACCACCATCGTATACCACTGTCCAAACCCATGAATCGTCACACCACCACCATCGTCGCCTGACTACTGCATCCGGATCTATTTAAAAATGAAATCTTTCTTGGATATGATTTCATGGTTTCTTGTTCAGATCTGTAGATCTGCAAATGATAGGATGGTTTCACTAGAGGTGGGTTTCAATTTAGGGTTGTATTTGTCTTTTTTTTTTTGATTTAGGGTTGGGTTCGACTTGGGGTTGGGTTTGATTTGGTGTTGGGTTCACGTAGGCGGTGGATGGTGGTCGGAGAATGTTGTGGATGGTGGTTAGCGAATGGTTGTGGATGGATTCGTTCCTGTTACACCTCTCCAATAAACCAGGTATGATTTCAGCAGAGTGTACGTATGCCATGATTTAGGGTTTTTCTTTGTTGAATGGGGAAGAAGGTGAATGGGGGGCGATAATGGTTGTTGGGTTTTAAATATCATTCATTAAAGAGATGGTTGGGAAAAGACATAAATGCCCCTCAGGTGATTTGCACGTGACATGAGTTAACAACACAAATGGATGAGGTTAAGGGGTGGGGAGCAAAATCAAGATTTCCTTCAAAGATCAGGGAGCAAAATGGCTATTTTGAAAGGTTTGGGGCAAAACCGTTAAACTGACCAAACCACAGGGAGCAAAACGGAAGTTTACTCATATATATATAGGACAAAGATCCGTTAGGAACCACCTCTTATTGCGAGAACCGCGAGAACCAATGTGAACGCAACAAAAAATGCCTAAAAATAGCTAAAAATCACACAAAATTTGTTTTTTTAAATATTTTTTATAAAAAATCTCTACTTTTCGAAGTAAAAAAAAAAATTTTTTTGGCTACTAAAAGTAGCGATTTTAACATAAAAAATATTAAAAAAATTTTTTTAGTTTTTTTTAGATTTTTTGGGGGTTTAGTTTTTAGCATTTTAGCTTGGGGGTGGGGGGGGGGGGGGGTTAGTAAAAAAAAATATACACATGTTATATACATGTTTTTAAGGTATTTGGGCCAAAAAAATCAAAAAAGCGCCGAGTAGATATTTAAAAAAAAAATAAACAAGTTTTGGTCTAACACGTGTTAACAATATGTCAGATGAATGTAACACGTGTTAGACCAAAACTTGTTTATTTTTTTTTAAAATATCTACTCGGCGCTTTTTTGATTTTTTTGGCCCAAATACCTTAAAAACATGTATATAACATGTGTATATATATTTTTTTTTTTAAAAACATCGGGAGGTTAGAGTTTCCCGGGTTTTCTAAATTAAAGTGGGTTTTCTATAGATCCTTCCCCTATATATATATATATATATATAAAATTGGATAAAGAAATTCATTTTAAAAACATATGCATGTATGTGCGCCCTAATGGCTGGGGTTGGACTTAAAAAAAATCAAATTGAATTTAATTATCTCAAATTTAATTTACTAATCCTAACTCAGAAAATGTTCATATAATGTTTCAACTTTGAACGTATATTCATTCAGCGATCTCATACTAACTACTACTAACTGAAAGTTAACCTATTTAATTTTTGCTGACATTGACTGCAAATGTGGTAAAAGAAAGTCAAAATTTTATTGACATGGACAACTAATGTGGTTAATAAGTCAAACTTTTGATGAGGTGGACTGCTTCAGCATGTTGGCTTGTAAAGAGCTCAGAAACCACCATCTTATGCATCTCTCGCCAGTAAGGACCATATGGTGACACTCCAAAAACAGCACCGTCGTAGTTCATGTAGCTACCTGCAGCGATAATAGGCCTGGTTGCAAAATTTCTTTCATTGGTGGGGAAGCACTCTTTGACCATGTGTCGACTGCTGATGACCAACGCTCGGTGACTACCGAGCCTTAGAGAGTAAGCCGGCCCGTAATCATCAGCCATATATAGTATACGTGTGACCGGAACTTCAACTCAAAGATGATGAAGGTGACCTATAAAAGGCAATGCCCCCTGATGGTTTTGGAGCTACTAGTTTATTACCTTTTTCTTGTGTTTTTCTCATATTTATTTTGTAAGCATAGATTATTGAAAAAAACAAAAGCCCTAAAAGTGTTAGAAACTGAAGAAAATATTCCATGTTGATGCAGTTGTGCTTTGTTATTTTTGCCAGCATAACCAACATTTGATTTATATACTCCACATGGAAATGACAAATATCCAGTTGAATGGTTACACTAATGGATCTTGTAGCTTCTATTAAACGACATACGTTAAACCCTAATTTTATATTAATAATAATAACTAGACCAAACCGTACCAGTGTAAAACCAAACCACGAAAATATTAAACCTGGGGTTCGGACTAGTAGATAATGGGTTGGTGTTGGTCTTTTCGGGTGGGCTGGACATGTTGGGCTGAACCGATGATTCTGTTTGGCCAGTTTTCAAGTGCTATACTAATTTTTTTTTTTGAATGGCTAACGTTGCACACCATGGGGATTGAACCCCTGGCCTCTCCTATCCTAAGCTATATCTAAACTCACCAACACCACTGGGCTATTCCCAAGTGGATAAGTGCTATACTAAATTATGTTACAAAGTTCATAGAATGGTCAGGTGTTAACAATTTGTTCTCAACTGACTCAGCTTATCAATAAGACTTGTTGGAAAAGTTCCAATTAACAATGCAATTTGTACACTGTTCTAAGAAAAATATTAAGAGCTATTTAAATTAAGAACTTCAAATAATTCATATTAATCAGAAACAACTTAAATGAGGGAACTTGTAATGCATATTGCTATCAAAATTGTTGTCAAGAACAAGCTAAGGAACCTCAATGATGGTGCTTTTTCTTGAAGAAAACTTGCAGGCTGTAGCTTCAAAATGAAGATGAATAGAACTTGATCATGAGCTCGTAGATTCAAGATGACGATGAACATATGCCAATCAACAATCATATGCCATAGCAAAGCTATTAGTAGTGTCTAAGAACCGAGGAGGATAAGATTAGACAAACCCTATCTCAAGTTGCTTACATGTAGACCGCTAATAAGATGGCAATCAACACATGGTGAAACTTTTAAAATTGGTACATGATAAATAAAGATGAACAGTTGTTGTCAATGGGTACCTTTTTTTTAACTCTTTATCCAGAATTTCTAGCATGACGTACGCTAAACCAATGTACTCATACGCTATATTTTAGTAAAATAAATTTTAAGATTCAATCATATTTATTCACTTCACATAATCACAATATGTGATCGGGTAAAACTCCTTAGTTGGATTGGCAATGACAAATCAGAAGAGAGGCGACATTGGATTGAAATACTCACATGTTTATTAGGTCGTCTATATTAGTTATTGAGTTTTTAAATCATGTTTTAGTTTCAACTCCCAAATTGTATTGAAGCTTTCTAACTTCAACCGTAAACTTTAAGGGGGTGTTTGTTTTTTTAGAAAAGTACTTCAGAACCTCTTTTGTCTTCCCCACGCAGACCACGCGCAGACATAGAGGCTTGCAGATTGTTTGTTTTTTAGAAGGACTTTCATTAAAAAACCACTTCCTGACCTCTTTTTCGCGCAGATGTTACCTTATGTCTTCTAGGCTCTTCACAACAACTTCTCCATCACAAAAAAGAAAACCCTAATCTTCTATCCTTCCTCTCCAGCCGACCCACTCCTCTCCTACGCTCTCCACCTTCGCTGCTACATCTCCGGCGCGGCCCAGCCCTTGTTCGCCGGTCGCCACAGCCGTGTTCATCGGTCACAACAACATCGACGACCGGTCACAACAACATCGACCACAGCCCTGTTCATCGGTCACCACAGCCCTGCTACATCTCCGGCGCTACATCTCCGGCTACAACAACATCGACCACAGCCCTTGCTCTCCACCTTCGCTGCTACATCTCCGGCTACAACAACATCGACCACAGGTTCAGTCGCCGGCAAGATCTCAGCCCCTCTTCTTCTCCTTTCTTTCTTGCATAAGAAAAATGTACAATATTCAGAATCTCTAGTCACATACATACATTTGGTAGGTTAAATTAGGGTTTGATTTGAATTTAAAATGTTGTAATGATGCATACATCTCTGATTTGTAAAGTAAATATGTGTTTTCATTTAAAATTGTGTTGTAAATCTGTGTTTTCATTTAAAATTGTGATGTTTTTGGTTGAAAGATGTGTTTTAAGTTCAGATTTGTAAAGTAAAGTTGTGTTTTCAACAGATTTGTAAAGTAAAGTTGTGTTTTCATTTGAACATGTGTTGTAATGATGCATATATTTCTGATTTGAAGTAAGGAATTGATTTTGGTTCTTAGTTGAACATAGTGATTTATAAAAATTGTTTGTTGATAGTTTAAAATTGTTAATTTGTTAATTTTAGTTCTTCATATTTGTAAAAAAACAAACAGTCTTCTTCTTGCAGACTGCAGACATTTGGTCCAGCACTTCTGCTGCAGATGTCTGCAGATGTGGTCCGCAGACTGCAGACGTTTTACCTCAGAAAAAACAAACAACACCTAAGTCTTCCGTTACTTTACAAAATTAAGGGTCCGTTTGGTATGAGGTAATGGAATAGACGAAGGAATGGAATGAACGAGGTAATGGAATGGACGAGTAATTGTGGGTGGTTATAACCGCTTTTAAGAAACACAAATAATGTTTTAATTTTTTTCTTATACATTATGTTTGCTACTTTATATTAGCAAAACTTATTTCAGATTTCTGGAAGGCAAATTTATGTATAACTACACAACCGTTTAGCAAACCTACTTAAAAATATATTAAAAGGTTATATTGTACTTGTGATAGAAGCACATCTAATGATGTATTCATATCATAGAAGATAGCCTAGTAGCATGTATGCCTCACGTGGATTTCAATCGTCAAACAAGGCAACCCATATGCGCATAGAAAAAAGTATGGCGTACTTCTAGACTACCTTCTTCAATCTAGCCATAACCTATATCACTTTCTCTTGTGGCCCTTGTACTCTTCCTTTCAAGATTACGACATTACATCCACGCATAAGCAAACGTAGTTCTAAACACAAATATATTTATTTTGGGGTGGGGGAGCCGATTCAAACACCACTAGAATGAGATTAATCGAAGTTTGTTTGACCCACTTTTCTACATTCCTTAGATTAATATCTCTTTGTATTTGGAATTCCTGAGTCAAACCCGTGGCCTTGTACATGAAGGGGGCGGCTGGAATATAGTTAACTTGGTTTCCAAGTTAATCAATTATTAATTAATTAATTTATTAATAGTTATCTTAGTGGTCTTACTCGAGTTAGAATATGATGTGAAAAAAGATAATTATAGTGGATTTGATTATTAGGAGTCCTAGTTATAATCTAATGTGATTGTTTGGATTATATATATATATATATATATAGAGAGAGAGAGAGACTAGTTATTATACAAATTGCCTTAATGCACGATGCGTACGAGATACAGTATCAACGTGCGATTTTTTTTAATATGCGATTTTGGTTTTTTTCAACAACATGCGTTTTTTTAAACATGCGAAATTATTTTTTTTAACATGCGAATTTTTTTTAACATGCGATTTTTTTTTAACATGTGATCTTTGGTTTTTTCAACATGCGAGATTTCCTTTCTGTGATTATAACATGCGAATTTGCCATAGCGTACACTTCGTACGTTAAGGCATTTTGTACGATACATTTATATATATATATATATAGAAGAAGAATCCGTTAGGAACCGCCCTTTATTGTGAGAATCGCGAGAACCAGTGTGAACACAAACAGTAATACCTAAAAAAATCTAAAAAACACCCAATTTTTTTTTACTATTTTTTTTTGGAAAAATCGCTATATTTCGTTTATAATAAAAAAAATTCAAAAAAAAAAAAAAAAATTCCGAGTCACAGTTATCCATGCACATTTGCATTTGTATCATTTCTTTGACAAATTTCGTAATTCATTACAAATATCAGACAATTCCACTTTCATTTACACTACTACGTGTAATACACTACTTTTTACGTTAACACAATAAGAAATGCACATGTGCATCTATATGTATCAACATGAAATAAGGTGTGTTGGTACACTACTTTCTCTTTCAACTATCATTCCATCCATAATACACAAACATGTACATGTGCATTTTTTGTCATTTCTTTGACAAATTTCGTAATTCATTACAAATATTAGACAATTGCACTTTCATTTACACTACCATGTGTAATACAATACTTTTTACATTACCAATATTATAAATGCACATGTGCATCTATATGTATCAACATGAAATAAGGTGTTTTGGTACGCTACTTTGAATACACTTTCCCTTTATCTATCATACCATCCATAATACACTACCATTACCTCCTACCATCCATAATACAATACCATTACCTTATACCATCCATAATACAATACCATTACAAATATTTTCACTTTATTACATGTATGTAAACACCATTTATACCATCCAATCAACATATTACATCATAAATTGACAACTATAACCAAATCATCAACCACTAGATATAACTAACCAAAAAACATGTATATGGGCCTACTTCTCCATTCAAAATCACAAACTTTTTGTACCAAAACACGTTATATCATGGTTATAACTAACGATGCACATGTGCATTTTGAATATTGGTAATGTAAAAGTAGTGTATTACAGATGGTATTATACCCTTATACAATTAGTAACTTGGGTTATGTCTCATTTGTTTAAAAGTCACACCCTTTAGTTTATTTTACTCACACTCTTTCATTATACATACATACAAAAGGTTGTGATTAGATCACACCCCTTTAAAAAGTCACAACCCTTCAAATTACTTGTAAATAAATCACACCCTTACAAAAAAAAAGTCACAACTTTTGAATCCATCACACCCTTTCAAAGAGTCACAACCCTTCAAACTACTTTTAAATACATACAAAAGGTTGTGATTAGATCACACCCCTTTAAAAAGTCATAACCCTTCAAATTACTTATAAATAAATCACACCCCTTTAAAAAGTCATAACCCTTCAAATTACTTATAAATAAATCACACCCTTACAAAAAAAAAAGTCACAACTTTTGAATCCATCACACCCTTTCAAAGAGTCACAAGCCTTCAAAGTACTTTTAAATATATCACACCCGTTATAAAAATATATTACCTATTGTTGAATGCCAATATCCTCCATCTCACAATGGCTATTTACAGCGTCGTCCAAAATCTTCACCACCGTCATTTTCAAGTAAGTATTCACATTCATTCTGTTGAATTGAATTAATTAATGTTTGTATACTTGAATTTCTAAGTGTTCTTATTGGTATCTTTGAAATTGATTGATTCATGTTAACTGCGATATAGAAAAGAAACAAACTATAACCATGAAAAAGGTTCAATTGCTTGAACATATATAAATTCAAGAAGAAAAAACTAACGAGCATGGACACGTTTAAATTCATTGAACATAATTTAAAATAAAAACTTTTCATGTCGGTGGAATGTTTGATTGGTTGACGCTCAATAGTTAATAGGAAACCAATGATTTGAAAGACAAACGGAACAATGATTTGAACGGTCAGTGTTAACAATACACTACTACCGTATCGAAAATGTCAGCGCAGGAGATTTTTGGTGATGGTTGGGTTATATAGGGCTTTGAAATGGTGAGTCGGTGACAACTGACCGGGGAATCGGTGTCGGAGGAGACGTGTCAGATTGGTTATTTTTCTTTCCGAACGGGCGCGTTTTATGGTTGTCAAGTGTATAGTCACGATGGTGAGTCAATTTGGTTTTCAATTGTAGAGGCACGACGTTTTTTTTTGTCAACGACGGTTCATAAACCAAATTGACCCTTTAGACTCTAAAAATTTACATACAGATTGCAAAACAAGTTTGGCCACTAAATTTAATGCGTTACGATTTACGGTATTAACACTACAGATTAGGAGTAAACAGTTTCGGTGACGTCGAATTATCCCGTATTTGGTTACCAATTTTAAGGCTTATTGTTAATCCCAATATGTTCCAAGAACATGTTAATCCCCAAATATATATTTTTGAAAAATATGTTTTGTTGCAAAAAGTTCACGTTAACTTTTTGGGGTATCTTTTGCAAGTACACTATTCGATCAAACCGAACGGAAAGCCACTATAATCTAATGGGTTGTAAACGAATTTAACATTTTTATTATATATATTTTTTATTGACCTGAACTTACAAAAACGAATCAATACATTGTAATTGCTTTAAGAAGATTGTGAGAATGATTTGTACTATCTTCAATAAGTAGTTGTAAAATATGATAATGTATTTCATGTACATGACTATATGTTATAGCATATACCACTAATTTAAGAACCACACAGGAATAAAAAAAAAAACAAATTGCTTTAGTAAGAGAGTCCTTGCCAGTTTCATTCGACCAACATATGTGGTCTTCACATGGAAGTAAGCTAATGAAATCACACTCTGAAAAGGCCTGTGTTTGGTTGCTAAATTCATTTATAGTTTTTTAGGAAGCAGCAATTGTCCATATATTTAACTGTTTATTTGTACAAATGAGTAATAATAATCAACATCCCGCCGCAACGCGCGGGTTAGCGTCAACTCGTTGTAAATTAAAGTGCAATTGTCTATTCCTGATAAGGTATTACCGAATTTGTCGAAGTAATGATACATATTCACATGTGCATGGATAACTGTTACTCGAAAAAAAATGTTTATTTTTTTTGGTAACGAAATATAGCGATTTTTTTTAAAAATATTAAAAAAAAAAGAATTTTTTTTGAGTGCTTTTTTGATATTTTTTTTAGATTTTATTTTGTGTTCACATTGGTTCTCGCGGTTCTCGCAATAAGGGTGGTTCTCGCATGAACCTTACCCTATATATATATATATAGACATATATAGGATTTGGTCCATTTGTGAACAACCCCTTGATTGTGAACACAAGTGAACTAATCATAGCCCTTAATTATCAATACACATGTGTAAATCAATGGCTAGGATTTGATGATTAAATACACTAGTGTATTTTACGATTTTATGATGTTAATCAATGGTCGGGATTTGTTCACTCAGTTCACAAATACTCTAGCGTTCACTCTAGAACATCACCATATATATAGGGAGAGAATAATGAGAAAACTACATGTAAATGAGAAAACTAAAAAAATAACGTAAAAAGCCTAAAAACATGGCAATCTTTTTTTACAATTATTTTTTATAAAAATTCGCTACTTTTAATGTATAAAAAAATTTCTTTAAAAAATAAATAAATAACTTGTACTGCACATGTGCATTAAATGTGTACTTCACATGTGTATTATATGTATATGCTACACATTCGCATTATATGCTTAAAATTAACTTTTGAGTTTAGTTTAGCTTTTTGGATTAGATTTTTTGGAGGTTTATGATTAGGATTATATTTTTAGGTGTGTGGG
>JARYGA010001512.1:0-33214 GCA_030545235.1 Helianthus tuberosus | reverse complement strand
CGAAATTTGAAAGAGCAAAGAAGCTAGAGATGCCCTGAAACAAAAACGAGATGATTTGAAATTTCTATCCCAGCCCATTGATCACCTAGAGGGTGACGAGTTGGAACTAATCTAACAGATGAGAGAAGAGATAAAAAAAAACAAATATAAGCGTTAGGAATTTTTTAATGTAATTTTCTTTATTTAAAAATATTAAAAAAATTAAATTTTTTGTTTTAAAAATTATTCAAATAGCGGTTTGGGCTGGCCACGCCCCAAACCCCGCCCCACCATACCGTCTTCAATGTGGGTCAGCCCAGCGAACCCCCCCCCCCCCCCCCCCCCCCAACAACAAGCCACATGTCAACCCATGCCCTAAACCCCCACCACACCATACCCACGTTCTAAATATGGTGAAACATGCCAATGTCAGTTTCAACTTTCAAAGCGAGTTGTACACATACATCACGCTAAAAGTATTAGAAAATACTTTGATAGGGACACATCACCCGTACTCAATTTTGATAGGGACACATCACCCGTACTCAATAAATAATGTTGATACGAGCGCAGACATAATTTAAGCATTTAGTGTGCCTTTATCCTTTGTCACGAGGGTTTAGGGTCCACAATTCTTTTGGACAAGATAAGGATCTGTTGATCCCACAAATCTAATCACTCCTTTTTACTACAAAACAATAAAAGTAGGAAAAGTTTGTTAGAAATAACCCGTAATGTGGCCAATATGATAACTCGTCTATAACAATTACTTGATCAAGATAATTGTGAATATTTATAAGTTAAGGGGTTATTATGATTTCCCTTTAGATGCTTTTGATATAGAGAATGCAAAGAGTTTTGGGTAACTTATAAATGGATTATTATCTTATGATTACATTGATTCATTCATATGATAACAATACAAAACTCCTCAAGAACACAAACACTATATTATCTCTAACGTGATCCATTAACACAAGGCATCATAACGGGAATCATGTATTCATCATTCTCATCTCAGATCGAGGTTCCAACAAGTAAGTTTATTGATTTGGTATCTAATATCATATTCACGATTGAATAAACATGATTAGGGTTTTATGTTTATACCCATGTATAAGGTTGTAATCAACATGTGGTATCAGAGCGATGTTGATTGTTTTGGTTAAAAATTCAGACTAGGATAATGCAACCAAATCTTCTTTTGTGAGGCATGATGCTTAGATCAATGAACAAATGTATGAACAACTTATAGATGAAATGAACAAGTGACACAATGATTTATACGAGGAAAAAGCCCTTGATCAAGAGTTCATCTCCGGCATAAAAAACCTCGGGTGATGGAAACTACCGATCACCAACTATAATTAAACAAATGATCTTTACAACTCGGGATGATAACAAACTTGTTACAAGGATCACTAGTGTGTAATGTATATGAAATCACCAATAAGTTGCAGAGAGCTCGCGAGTGTGTAAGTGTGTTGCTAATTGTTCTAATTCAAACTTGTTATCCCCTTTTTAAAAATAGAAATAAACGAGCTAACTAACAATCCGCAAAAGGTGCTAGCTTCCCACGATCTCCATAACGTTCACGAAGGCTATGCACGTGTGGAATTGTAAGGTATATTCCCCTGGAATCTTGGCAAGACCAAGTCCCATTTGAATACTCCTGCAAAACAAGCTCAAATACAATGGAAACAACCGTTAGTGTTAGGATAACAATGAGGATCCTGGATCCTTAATTCTGCAACGTCTTCTGAGGATCCTTAATTTAAACAGGATTGAGGATCCGTGATCCTGGCTGCACTTGAGGATCCGTGATCCTTAGGTTTAGAAAATCCACCCCTAACAATTGCCCCAAAAATATATGAAGAGTAAAATACTGTAGGTCCCCTTGTTCGTATGGATCGTCACAGAATTGTATGTATAACATAGAGTGCGGAATCCTCTAGATCAGATTTGTTACAGAAACGAGTAGAAAACAGAATTCACAATCAAACGGGTCTTCTATTGATTATCCAAACTAGAAGTTTTACAATCAATTCAAGACCTCACAACCTCACAGCCTATCTCTGTGATCTTGCTCTACAACCTTAATTTCGTTTTTTCTCTCTCTCTCTACTTTCTCTCTCTAAAATTCCAAGAAATCTGAAACCCTAATCACAAAACATGTTTATATACCACATGTTTGTGAATTGGGCTTCCTACTGGGCTAGGCCATTTTTCAAGCCCATTACAACAAATAAATTACTAGCCAATAAGCTAAGCCCATTACAAAATATCCAAAGACTAAATAAACAAACTATTAAGCTATTGTCACCGAATATGCACCAACAGACTCCCCCTTGACAATAGCTTCATAGTGTAACTTTGTCTTCAAACATCTTGTGTTCTTTTGGTCTTTGGATAGCGTCAGCTGCACAGCTTCTGACATCAACAGACTCCCCCTTAGTTAATGCTTCCAATCTCCAAAACTTTTATTCATTGTAGATCAGTTAGCTAGCAATCCTTGGTTAAGCAAGTAAGCTCCAACTCTTCATATATCTTTCTATCTGCAATATAGTAGAAGGATCCTACCATGCATCTTCACACATCTTCACTTCACTCTTAATCTGCACTTTACTTGTATTCTGCACTTCATTTTGATAACTGCATCAATCTGTTTAGCAACACAAGCAAGTATCTCGAAAAACCATTAGTCTTTTTCACATTTAAAGATAAACCAATATTTTATCTTATCATGCAAAAACAACAATCTGTCAGTTCAAAATGGAAGTCCTTTTAAAAGGAAATATTTTTGGTATTTTTGATATTTTAAGAAAGCAGTAAACTATTTACAAAAGCAATAAACACTATATTTTTGTGAGAATCACCGGTAAGAAGATCATATCAGCACAATCAAACTGTTTTCACACTATTAGATAATTCTTTATTTAATTTTTCGTGAAAAGCAGTCCAAGACGATTACCAGTATGTTTGTCCACTTAAACAAAATGCATGAACATTTCAAGTACCATTACCGTATGATACGTTAAGGTAATTTTATTACTGATATATTAGCGTGTCCCACTTCAGGATATACCCCCGCGATCAAGGTATGCACAAAGATTCATCGTAGTAGGTGAGTATACTGAATTCATCCGTTTTATTTTCAACGTTTAGATAATTGGTGATCAGGTCAGTACTTCCGTACAGCAAAGAGACCAAAATATCTAACGAGGGCTATGACAAATACCATTTTTTGGTACGATTTATGCTTTTTGCACATTTGAATAACTCTCTTTGAGAGCTTCTTCATTTTCAGGGATTTGGCATTTTTTGCTCTTTTAAGATATCCTGGGTGTGTCTAGGTCAGCATGTATCTGGATGCAGCAGAAGGACACCCCTGATATCCCCAGATGAAATAACAGTATAAAGACCCAAAACCCCAGATTTTGGCAATCTATCAACGCAAGATTTAAGGTCATTAAACCATACACCACTGATGTGTTCCCCACTCATACACAGTTCATTTAAGTTTATATCACATTGGTAAGTTGATTATTTCATGCTTTTTGCCTACTCGTATGATGAAGCTGCTATCACACTTAAGCAATTTAATTCAGTTTCAGTGTGACAGTCTAACTTGCTGATGTACTATCATTTCTTCTTTTTCACACCATGAAATCTCTTTTTAAATGTTTTCTTCTTTTCCTCTTCAGTATCCTCATCCGATTTATGAGGTGTACTGCTAGACTCAACAGATTCTTTCAAAGTTTCTGGACTACTTGGCAAGTCCATAGCTATCGGATCCACTACAGTTGGTGTAGTAGGCACAAAATCAATTAACTCATTTTCATCAGGTAAAAAAGAGTAGTCTTGATTTTTAGAAGATGAGGCTTTACGAAACCCCAAACCCTTTTTATCATTACTCTTTTTCAAGCTTGCTTGAATTTGAGTCCTAACTAATGAAGATTTTCCAAACTTGTCTAACTTTCCTTTAAGTTCAAGAATTTGGTCTTGTGCAACGGCCAATTCCCTGCACTTATCAGAAAATTCATTAGTTTTATCTTTCACAGTTTCACGAGCCAAATCAATGACCTGTAACAGTTCATTGACTTTGCTTGTTAAACTGCTAATTTCATGTTCATTTGACTCGAGTTTGTTTAAACAATTTGACTCTCGTTTAATCAAAAGAACATTTGACTCTTTTAATTTTTGCAATTCAGCTAATTGAATTTTGTTTTGCTCCGATAGTCTGTTAACTTTACCCTGTAGTTCAGTGCAATTATGACACGTATGACTTACAGGTTCTGATGTTACCTTCACCTCTGTTGTAAGTTCATTCACACCATTCATGCTCTTAGAAACTTCTGCGTGTTTCTTCTCAACATTCTCCTTCTTCTCTTCTTTCACAGCATCTGCTTCTTTACCTAAAGCACAATCTCCTACACTATGTCTTGATGAACTCTGATAACGTTTTTTCTAAAGCTTCCCACAGATCTCTAGAATTCCCATAGTGCTTGATGGTATGTTTAATTCCCTCAGGCAAGGACTTCTTGATCACTGCTAAAACTTTTTTCTCAGCATCAACCATAAGTTTCTCAGATTCATCCATCATCTCATAAGAAATCACCTTAACCCTTCCTTCAACACGACGTGTAGGAGCAATGTATCCATCAATCATACAATACCACATTCTGATATCTTCACTTTTGACACATCCCTCAAATTCCTCTTTCCAAACAGAATATTCTTTGACGTTTCTCAGCTTTGGCTAATGTTTAACAGTCTCACTAACATTGTCCATTTTAACCATCTTTAAACACGTTTTTATCGTAACCGTACTGATAAAACCGTACAATATTTTTCCGAAAACTGTTTTTACCAAATTATACCGTTAGAATCGTCTCGGAAAAACGAATCCAATGATATATTGTCACACCCCGACCACGTAGAACATCAAATCATGGCGGAAACGTCGGGGAGTGTTGTAACAGAATCATTGTCTCATAACACATGGAAATTGAAATATTGTTTTATTGATTAAAAGAGTTACAATGTCTTGACAATCAAAGAAATATAACATAATATAACTAGTCTTGCATCTTTTATTGTCACTAAGGCCCAAGTCCGCCTAAGTGTATCTTGATAAATCCTATGCATCATATCCTGAAACACATGTGAGAATAGGTACGTCAGCATAAAAATGCCTGTGAGATACATAGGTTTTGTTAAAATAAGATTCATGACTTATGTTTAAGAAAATGTTTAGTCATGAACCTTGTAATTTGCTTTGTCTTGTAAATCATTTGAAAAGCGATAAATAAACCAAATGATATATATGTATAAAAGAATAATACATGGTTAAGTAAATAACCAAGTAAAATGGGTTTGTATTAGATAAGTTGTTTGTAAAACAATGTATTGTGAAAAGTATGTTATTTGTATAAAATGTTATATGTCTAAATTGAAATGATTCAAATAACGCTACGATATGTAATACCATACAAGCACTTATATATAGGAAGTACCATCGGCGTATCCACCATGCTTGTATTATGTTACACACGCCTCGTTACTTAAATCACTTACTCAAACCAAACCACCAAAGTAAAATGTTTATGTATAATCAAATGTCAAAATGTTTATGTGAGAACCATGTCTAATGTCTATGTCTAATGTAAATCATGAATTGTGTATATCAATGTCAAAGTGTTTATGTATGGTAAGTGAAATATGTCAACTAAACCATATGTAAAATGCACAAAAACAAGGTATTGAAGTAAAACATGGTTTAAATCAATGTTATGTTTTGTGTAATAATGCATGCTATACTGATATAAACATCTATGCGGTATTGTGAAAATTCATACATCCAAGCCTTGCGACAGTCAGATAACCCTTTTAGTAAAGGTTATCAAAAGAAATGTATTCGGATTCGGTCATTCCTTCCAATCCAAACAAACCCGGGATTTCAGGAATGGGAGTTGTCAAGTCCTATGGTACCACTACCTACTACCGAGCGGCATGATCGGTGTTAATGAATGTACATTGTCCCATTTAAACAAACCAAATGTCATACCAAAATGTAAGCATGTGATGAATAAAATAATGTACTAAGTATGCACACAATGGGCATACATAGCATAGAATGTAATGTAAAATAATGTACTAAGTACGCACACAATGGGCATACATAGCATAAAATGTAAGGTAATGTAAAATAATGTACTAAGTACGCACACAATGGGCATACATAGCATAAAATGTAATGTAAAATAATGTACTAAGTACGCACACAATGGGCATACATAGCATAAAATGTAATGTAAAATAATGTACTAAGTACGCACACAATGGGCATACATAGCATAAAACACAATGAAATCATGTACTATAAATGTACTAATGAACATAGCAAGTATATGATGTGAAAACAGGAAAGCATGAAAGTAACAAGTAGGCACATGTGTTCCACCCCAAAATGTTTGGAAAACAGTAAAAGAGGGGTCTATGTACTCACTTGAGATTTCTTAGTAGTCCTTGAGTAACAACCAAACAATGCTAGAGATCACGGATATCAAACGGCACCTAATATAGGTAACTACATTAATAAACCGGACCTATAATCGGAAGATCAGATAGAATGAGGCTCGTAAACCAAATGAGTAGGGGAACTCATGTAATATGGTTTAACAAGGCCTACATACTAAAATGAAACCTAACCTAAGTGCTTACGACCCATTACGACCTGTTTAGGTAGCTTATGCTACTTTAACGTGTCATTCGCGTAAAACGCGTTCGGAACGCCTAACTAGTCCTATGACAAGTAAAATATGCCTTAACATGTCTAATATTGTTACCAAACCAGTTTAGATACCAAAAGTTATGTTACATATGCTTAAAATGAATTTTGGCGTAAAAAGGGCATTTTGGTAATTTACCTGAGGCATATAAACTACCTATCATACAACTACTTAAACGAAGCGACCATAAGGTATAACCTCGGAAGGTTATTCCCTATATACTATGGTCACCTAATGTGTTTGGTCGGATCCTAATGATCGACCAAACGGGTCGGGTTCGAAAGTATAAGCGATTGTTTAGATCGCTTACCTTACGACCCTATATAAGCACTAAACTAAAAGTGACGAGCTAAGCATGTTAAAACATGCTTAACTAAGTTTAGAAAACAGGTTTGGTATCAAAACAAACAGTTTTGATACCTAAAAGTAGTTTGGTTACAAAATACGCAATAACACGCATTTTGGCCAAAACTACGACTCGTCACTGAGCCTAGATAACGTGGTAATCAGTAGGTATAGTCACTAGGGACTATAACCATCGTGATTATGCTCACGTTATGAAGTTCAAACGAACTTCGCATCGACCATAAACTGGTTAATGCAGAAAGTCAAACATAGTTCGACTTTCGGACTAGAAAAGTGATAAAAGAACGAAGGAACGCTTACAAAGGGTCCCCGCTAGTAAATCTTGATCGAATAACTCAGGTATGAAGCAAGGGCTTCAACTTAGAGCACTTTTGATCAGATTTGTGAGGAATGAGGTGAAAATGTGGTGGGTATTTATAGGAAATGGACCACCGTTAGGATCGTTTCTCGTAAAACGTGATTTAATCACATCCCTACACTTGTTGGTAACCTCATGTACATCACATTGGCCCCCCAACATCAGGAAACAACAAGTGGAATTGAGTTGGGAGTGCTAAACAGCTGTTAACAGCTGTTAAAATGGCTTTTGCTGATCAGAAGGGGCCTCGCGTGACGCCAAGGGGGCTAGGTGTCACGCTAAGGTCCTTCTGATCGGCAACCAGTTTCCAAAGTTTCCAATTCAGTCCCCGTTGTGTATTGAGGCCATTTCCGACATGTTTAAGGCTCGTTAAGCCATTTTCAAGGCCCTAAAATGATGCCTAAACAATGTGGACATGAAACATGCTCAAAAATATCCCGGATGTCGGTTCGTTTAGTCGTACGATCCCGATGTTCGCTTAATTACGACGGAATGCGCATAAGCGCGAAAAACGATCCAAATTGCGCGACGAATGGATTTTTCTCATGCCAAACACTAAAATAAAATATTTTAGTGCTTACATAAATTTTTGGATGTCCGGATGTATTCAGAACGTAAGTTATGCGCGAAAGTGCAAACTTGTGCACTTTTTGACGCTTTTAGTCCCTGAATGTCCCAAAGTTTATTTTAGCACACCGAACCTCTCAAAGCCTATTTCTAAGCTATGTAAAGGATATTTATGGTATGTTTAACTCATGGTCATGTTCCGGAATGTCTGTTACAGTTCAAATCGGCATACTTTCGCAGTTTGTCGAATTTAGTCCCTGTAAGCGATTTAACTTGATTTTGTCATACCACAGCCTTCAAAACTTATTTCTAAGTTATGTAAAGGTTATTTAAGGTATGTGAAGCCTATTTCACTATTCCGGAGTGTTCGTTGCATTAAACTGGTTATATGAACGCATCAGTGCGCTTATAACCTTCCAGAAAGCGATTTAGAGCCCGAAATCGAACCAGAATTGATATGTGCAAATGATACACATATTTGTACAAATCCCAAGTATGAAACACAATATTTCATTGGTTTGGTATTTGTTTGATTGTCGCAGTGACCCAGGTGTCACAGTCTCCCCTACTTTAGGAAATTTCGTCCCGAAATTTATTTAGAGGAAACTTGTGAGAGCTTGAAACATGAAGTTGAAAAGACCAAACAACACTGATTGGAGTTCTTGAAATTCTAGTAACTTTAAATAACATCATTCTTGCAATGTGAGAGGGACACTTATATACAAGTATATAAAGTGTTATTGGTGCGTCCACCGTACCTCTATTACATCGTTCTCATTTTGTTATTGTTGTCACTATCGGTTCTTACACATAATAAATCTTACTGGGTTTCTGTGCACCAAATTTTATAATTATGTACGCGTCCATAATTACACAATTCCTTGCATAGTTCACTCAGTCTTTTTTATAATGTGTAGGGGAAAAACCAAATGAATAAACCCTGTGATGAATGTGACTAGACCACCATAAGGTCCCTTTTATTAAATCAATAAATGATTTTAATAGACAAACAAGGAGTCTTTTCAGCTTATATCATCACATGTCATTCTTAACCAGATTTTTGAATCAATCTTTTTTACTAGACCCCTAAAAGGGTCTCTTATGAATCATGGAGTGGTACTATATAATCCAAGGGTCTTAACTATTACATAGAAGCCCATTAAGGATTTAAGGTAGTACCTTTTGAATATCCTGCTACGAACCCCTCATATGAAGATATGAAAGATTCTACGAGGATTTGGATAACGAATATCCAGAGTATACAAAAACACAGAATGAATAAAAGAAAACACAAGATGCATAAACACATAGTCGTATAACCATAAAGATTTATTTATTTGTTAATTTGTTTTGTTGATTGCGTACATGTATTTAAAGCACACTAGGAATCCATTCCGTGGATTTCATTTGGTACTTTAAACATTATCAAGAATCTAACTATAAAGATAGAAAGATTTTAAAAAGAAAATTCGATTTTTTATTATAAGGAATCGAAATGTTCGAATTAAAGTACCCAAGGAATCCAATTAAGGACTCTGATTTGTATGATAATAATCCACAAAGGTCTAATTGTAGAGATAAAAAAATCCCATATGGATTTTTGAAGTTGAAGATGCTTCGAAATCTTGCACTGGACGTGCTTAAGTCAAAACATGAAGTAAAAATACTTATGAAGTTGAGATGCTAGATATGTCAAGGCGACATATGAAGCAGAATCTAAAAGTTAAGTCAATGTATAAGGAAAAATATTTTGAAAACTATGCATGGGGTTTCTTTTAAAAAAAATGTGTTTAATGTTTTTGAAACCTTATATATAATACTTTTGAAATCATAAAGTAGGTGTATTAGGTAAGTATATTTATAAAAATGTTTTAAAATTATGCGAGATGAATTTTGAAATTATGTATAAGGTTTTTTGAAAACATGAATGATGCTTTTGAAATCGTGCACTTAATATATTACTTAAAATTGTTTTCAAACTATATGAAATATTTTGAAATCATGAGGGTTGTTTTTGAAAACATAGACAAAGCTTTGTGCATTTGTTATGTTAAGTAAATACACTATATTAAAAATGTTTTCGAACTATATATAGAATGTTTTGAAATCATGTAGGTTCTTTTGAAAACTTATGTTATGCATGTTGAAGAAATCAGAACGTAATGGGTATGAGATTTGAAAATACCCTTAGTTATCTAGCCAAGGATTCAAAGGCACAGATGTGCAGAAGTACGATTACTCATAATGTCACTTTATTTCCTGTACTTCGTTTCTTAGAATAAAACGAGTACTTAGAATTTACCAAGGGAATCATGAGTAAACGCAAGAATGGGAAAATTCGCAAGAGTAGTTTGTAAGGAATGCAGTTCCTTAATGTAGGTACCATAGGAAAAGTCATACACACATGTAACTACACTCGTATATCAGAATTTGTGATCAATGATTTATTTATAAACAAAACAGATTGTTTCACATTACAAGAAAACAGAAGAATAAAAGCATAAGACAGCAACATCTTCTAGTCAGCCAACTGCTCATCCGTGGGTTGGATTTGCATTAGCAAGCTTTGGGCAATCCCTTAGGAAATGGCCCATCTCACCACAGTTGTAGCAAGACCCTGGTGAGAAACGAGCACGAGCAGAGTCGACTTGTGGTTGATTTGGACCATCTTGGTTCGGGTTATATCGACAAGCACTTGCCAGGTGACCAACTCGCCCACATGATACACACAGATGACACTGTAAGTGAGCTTGGTGATGCCCATTACATTTGTCGCATATTGGTGCCGTTCCCTTGTATTGCTTCTTAGCAGGTGGTGTTGCCACCCGGATGGGTCTTGCTTGATTTGGTACAGCTGCAGCTCGGCAAACTTTTGTTGTATGACCTTTAAGTCCACAAATTTGGCATTCGCGGCACTTCACACTAGTATGATGATGAAGGTTACATGGGTTGCACAAGGGTGCAGTTCCGTTGTATGGCTTCCTAGCAGGGGGTTGAGCTGGTTGGTTGGGGATGGCTTGACCATTGTGAGCGACCACGGTGGAGTTCTGAGAAGCCTTTCACTTCTTTGACTTCCTAGGGGATCCAGTCTGTTCATCCATGGTCTTTGATTTCTCGATTGGTTTCATGGCTGGTGGTGCTGGCTTGACTTCTGCTTCCTTTAGTGGCTCTTGAGTGGCTTCATTGTTGAGACGAGACATGGCAATGCCTAATTCAACAGTCTTCAGGATTACTTCGCCTATTCGCTGGGCAAATTTGGCAGTCTGCTCGGATATCTGCGCATCATTGCGATGAAGAGACATTCTGGAGGAAAAGAAAAATATAGGAGGAAACAAATGAAGTGTTATCGGTAAATAAAACAAAATGAAAACGCATAGAAATTACGATCATTTGTTTGTTACCTAAGGCAAACAAATGAGACGGTGACTAATCAAAGTAAGCGGGTCATATTAATGTATCGCGAAGACATGCTTTAGCCTATAAGTGGACACTCACCCCAAGAGTTCCCAGGTAAGAGTGACTGGTCCGATTATGTGGATTTGTACGAACACTCTAGCCTAAGACAGAAAACTCAGAGTACAGGCATCCACTCTTCCAGATTGCACGTGTTCACACTATAAGACCCAAACTTTGAAGAGGTTTTGAAAATTCAAAGGGGTTCAAAACCATATAACAGAGGGTTCAAAACATAGTAATCAATCATCCTAGAACAGATGATTAGTTTTCAAAGCGGTTTTGAAATTTATGTTCTTGTTGAGGTCGTCGCCTAAGGATAGGTGACGGTATTGTTTTATGACTAAACGCAAGTAAACTCGCGTTAGGGTCCTAGGAAGGTTATAGACTAGGTCAAAGCATTACTAATAACCTAATTCCCTATAACCATGAGCTCTGATACCAACTTTTCTGTCACACCCCGACCAAGTAGAACATCAAATCGTGGCGGAAACGTCGGGGAGTGTTGTAACAGAATCATTGTCTCATAACACATGGAAATTGAAATATTGTTTTATTGATTAAAAGAGTTACAATGTCTTGACAATCAAAGAAATATAACATAATATAACTAGTCTTGCATCTTTTATTGTCACTAAGGCCCAAGTCCGCCTAAGTGTATCTTGATAAATCCTATGCATCATATCCTGAAACACATGTGAAAATAGGTACGTCAGCATAAAAATGCCTGTGAGATACATAGGTTTTGTTAAAATAAGATTCATGACTTATGTTTAAGAAAATGTTTAGTCATGAACCTTGTAATTTGCTTTGTCTTGTAAATCATTTGAAAAGCGATAAATAAACCAAATGATATATATGTATAAAAGAATAATACATGGTTAAGTAAATAACCAAGTAAAATGAGTTTGTATTAGATAAGTTGTTTGTAAAACAATGTATTGTGAAAAGTATGTTATTTGTATAAAATGTTATATGTCTAAATTGAAATGATTCAAATAACGCTACGATATGTAATACCGTACAAGCACTTATATATAGGAAGTACCATCGGCGTATCCACCATGCTTGTATTATGTTACACACGCCTCGTTACTTAAATTACTTACTCAAACCAAACCTCCAAAGTAAAATGTTTATGTATAATCAAATGTCAAAATGTTTATGTGAGAACCATGTCTAATGTCTATGTCTAATGTAAATCATGAACTGTGTATATCAATGTCAAAGTGTTTATGTATGGTAAGTGAAATATGTCAACTAAACCATATGTAAAATGCACAAAAACAAGGTATTGAAGTAAAACATGGTTTAAATCAATGTTATGTTTTGTGTAATAATGCATGCTATACTGATATAAACATCTATGCGGTATTGTGAAAATTCATACATCCAAGCCTTGCGACAGTCGAATAACCCTTTTAGTAAAGGTTATCAAAAGAAATGTATTCGGATTCGGTCATTCCTTCCAATCCAAACAAACCCGGGATTTCAGGAATGGGAGTTGTCAAGTCCTATGGTACCACTACCTACTACCGAGCGGCATGATCGGTGTTAATGAATGTACATTGTCCCATTTAAACAAACCAAATGTCATACCAAAATGTAAGCATGTGATGAATAAAATAATGTACTAAGTATGCACACAATGGGCATACATAGCATAGAATGTAATGTAAAATAATGTACTAAGTACGCACACAATGGGCATACATAGCATAAAATGTAATGTAAAATAATGTACTAAGTACGCACACAATGGGCATACATAGCATAAAATGTAATGTAAAATAATGTACTAAGTACGCACACAATGGGCATACATAGCATAAAACACAATGAAATCATGTACTATAAATGTACTAATGAACATAGCAAGTATATGATGTGAAAACAGGAAAGCATGAAAGTAACAAGTAGGCACATGTGTTCCACCCCAAAATGTTTGGAAAACAGTAAAAGAGGGGTCTATGTACTCACTTGAGATTGCTTAGTAGTCCTTGAGTAACAACCAAACAATGCTAGAGATCACGGATATCAAACGGCACCTAATATAGGTAACTACATTAATAAACCGGACCTATAATCGGAAGATCGGATAGAATGAGGCTCGTAAACCAAATGAGGGGAACTCATGTAATATGGTTTAACAAGGCCTACATACTAAAATGAAACCTAACCTAAGTGCTTACGACCCATTACGACCTGTTTAGGTAGCTTATGCTACTTTAACGCGTCGTTCGCGTAAAACGCGTTCGGAACGCCTAACTAGTCCTATGACAAGTAAAATATGCCTTAACATGTCTAATATTGTTACCAAATCAGTTTAGATACCAAAAGTTATGTTACATATGCTTAAAATAAATTTTGGCGTAAAAAGGGCATTTTGGTAATTTACCTAAGGCATATAAACTACCTATCATACAACTACTTAAACGAAGCGACCATAAGGTATAACCTCGGAAGGTTATTCCCTATATACTATGGTCACCTATCATACAACTATTTAAGGGTTTAACCTTTGATAAATAAATAAAACCTTAATCTTTTGGCTATTTCATGTGTTGTTATATTTGTGAATACTTTACCTTTCAATTGTTATGATATACTTTGTTTGAATCCATAAGTTGAGAAAAAAAGTTTAGTAGATCATGTCAAAAAGTTTAGGATATGATCAAGGATCAAATATCCTATAATCGAAAAATTCAAAAAGTGATGTAACTTAAGGATCATGTATCTTGTTGTCAAAAAATAAGGGTCACTTAGATAAATAAAGTATAAAATTAAAGTGATTAAGGATCATACCTGAGAATCCAAGGTAAGATCCTAAACCTTTAATATTTACAAACATGATAACCAAAAGACAAACCTTAATAAAAGGTTAGGATCAAGGATCCTTAGCTGTTTAGCTTCAAAAACCTGAAATAGGACATAACTTGGGACTAAGAAAATATAAGAGAAGAGTTAGACATTGGGGACAAGCCCAACAATTCTGGGGACAAGCCCAATATACCGCGGACAAGCCCAAAAAACCGGGGACAAGCCCAAAAAACTGGGGACAAGCCCAAAGGATCTTGTGTAAACTGGAGTATGGCCCTCACTGGCGACTATCCAAACTTAGTGACATGAAAATGCCAAAACCTTAGCTAACGAGAAAACGTTAGAAACCTTAGGAACGGATGTATGGCACGTCTACCATTATACGTAGGATCCCAAATATAGCCAGTACAATGAAATTGTCAGCCCCTAAAGCGGGTACTGGTCCCATTGCCTTGAACTGCACCAGGATCATCGTGCGCTATTGGCGATGCTGGGGACAGGCCCAAAAACTGGGGACAAGCCCATATAACTTTGGAGACTTCTGTGGATACTTGATCCTTTGCTAAGGATACCTCAACCTTCTGCAAAACTCAGAACTAAATGAAAGAGGGATAAAGGATCAAGGATCCTTCTCCTTGTAAATAAGTTAATTAAAGAAGTGGATAAAATTGAGGTTAGATCATTACCAGAGTGAGGATCATCTATCCTCTGAGGATCCTTCGTGGACGTCGGACACGGAAACAATTGAGGATCATGGATCCTTATTACATGAAGTATCTCTTTAAGTGCACAGCATTCCAGGCTCTTGGTAGCAAATCACCTTCCATTGTTAATAACCGATATGCCCCCTTTCCTGCCTCAGCTTCAATAAGATAAGGACCTTCCCACTTAGTTGCTAATTTGCCATTAGCAGGATTGGTGGTATTTTGGAATGCTTTCCTCAACACCATATCACCAACTTGAAACTTCCTGATCCTGACATTCTTGTTATAAGCTCCAGCCATCCTTTGTTGATAACTAGCCATTCTTATCCTTGCCAAATCCCTGAGTTCTTCTATGGTATCTAGGTCTTGAACTAAGTTTTCAGCATTTCCTTCAGGATCACGGATGCTTGTTCTTGCAGTAGGAACCACCATCTCTGTAGGGGTCACTGATTCTACTCCAAACACTAAAGAAAATGGAGTTTGACCTGTAGCATTTTTGGGAGTTGTTATATCAGCCCATAGTACATAAGGTAACTCTTCTGCCCATTTTCCTTTCTTGGATCCTAGCTTCTTCTTCTTCAAGTTGTTGATGATGATCTTGTTGGATGATTCTGCTTGACCATTAGCTTGTGGGTGGACTGGTGTTGATGTTATCATCCGAATCCCCCAGCTGTCACAAAAATTAGTACTTTTATTCCCAATAAATTGGGATCCATTATCACAAACAATTTCAGAAGGGATACCAAATCTGGTAATAATGTTTCTTTTAATAAAGGATATCACTTCTTTTTCTCTGACTTGAGCAAAAGCTTCAGCTTCTATCCACTTGGAGAAGTAATCAGTCATAGCAAGCACGAACACTTTTCCACCAGGTGCCTTGGGAAGTTTACCAACTATATCCATTCCCCATCTCATGAATGGCCAAGAAGAGGATATAGGATGTAGGAGCTCCGCTGGTTGATGAAGGATATTACTATGTCTCTGACAAGGATCACATCTCTTGGCATAATCAATAGCATCCTTCTTCATTGTAGGCCAATAATATCCTGTTCTAAGGATCCTTGAGAACAGTGCCCTGCCCCCAGTATGGTTTCCACAATCTCCTTCATGAAGATCCTTTAAGACTTCTTGAACTTCAGGATCCTCAATGCATCTTAGATATGGTCCTGCAAGAGATCGTTTATATAACATGTTATTCAATATTGTAAATTGAGATACCTTGATTTTGAAAGCCCTGGGGTTTTCTCCTGTAGGAATCTCTCCATGCTGTATATATCTCATGATTGGAGAATCCATGATCCTAAATGAGATTGTGTATCATTACTAGGGATGATTGCAGAATTCTCTCCTGTCTCCATAGCTACATGATCCTCAATAGCAGGAGTTAGGATATGAATAATAGGGATTTTGATATCCTCTGGAATCTTCAAGGATGATCCTAGGTTGGCCAATGCATCGGCTTCTGCAATTTCTTCTCTGGGTACCTGTGTCAAACTAAAGGAAACAAAAGAGAGTGCCAATTCTTTGACTATCTCTAAATATTTGATTAGCATTTCGCCTTTAACAGCATAAGATCCATTAAAGTGATTAGTAATTAACAACGAATCTACATGTACCTCAAGATACCTGATCCTCATATGCTTGGCAATTTGCAAACCAGCTATCAAGGCTTCATATTCAGCCTCATTATTAGTAGTTTGAAACTCACAAGCTATGGAGTGGGGTATTATGTCCCTCTGTGGCGGTTTTAGTAGTATTCCAAGTCCAGTTCCTTTGACATTAGAGGCTCCGTCAGTGAAGAGTATCCAAGGATCCTTAGTCTCTTCAAGTTGCTGAACTTATAACTCAGCTTCTCTTTGTAGATCACTACTGAAATCTGCCACAAAGTCAGCTAAGGCTTGGGATTTAATGGCAGTTCTAGGCTCATATCTTATATCATAGGCACTAAGCTTCACTGCCCATTTGGCCATCCTTCCTGACATCTCGGGTTTCCTGAGAACATTCTTAATTGGAAAGTTAGTTCTAACAATAATGGCATGAGTTTCAAAATAATGTCTTAATTTAGTAGATGCCATAATCAAAGCAAGGATAAGTTTTTCTAAATGTGAATACCTGGATTCAACATCAAGCAAACTCTTACTTACATAATAGACAGGATGTTGTGTACCTGCGTGATCCTTAACAAGGACCGCACTTACTGCTTAGGAAGAGACTGCCAAATATAAGGATAATATATCCCCTTTTTCTGGTTTCATCAAGGCAGGAGCTGAGGATAGGTAATCCTTCAGGGCTTTGAGAGAATTTCTTGTTCTTTCTCAAAATGTCATAGAATTCCTTGCACTTTTCTGATGACTTTGATATGAACCTGTTCAAGGCCGCGATCCTCCCTGTCAACCTTTGCACATCCTTGTCATTGGCAGGAGATTTTATATTCACAATTGCCTTGATTTGCTCTTGACTTGCTTCAATTCCTCTTTTTGTCACCATATAGCCTAGGAATTTACCTGCTTTGACACCAAAGTGACAATTGGAAGGATTTAATTTCATATTAAATTTATCAAGGATATCGAATGTTTCCTCCAAGTCTCTAAGGTGATTCTCAGCTTTCTTGGACTTAACCAGCATGTCATCTATATAGACTTCCATAGTGTGTCCAATTTGTTCCTTAAACATCATATTGACTAGCCTTTGATAAGTAGCACCTGCATTTCTTAGTCCAAATGGCATAGCAATATAACAATATATACCAGTTGGGGTCATAAAGGCTGTATCCTTTTGATCAGATGGTTCCATCTGAATTTGCTGGAATCCAGATGAAGCATCCATAAAAGTTAGCAACTCATGACCCGCGGTAGCATCCACCATGGAGTCAATGTGGGGTAATGGGAAAGGATCCTTGGGACATGCCTTGTTCAAATCAGTAAAATCGACACATACCCTCCACTTTCCATTTTTCTTTTGAACAACAACCACATTGGCTAACCACCGTGGATACTTAACCTCTCTTATCATACCTGCTATGAGCAGTTTATCTACCTCCTCCTGGATAATGGCATTTCTCTCAGGTGCGAATTTCCTCCTCTTTTGATGTATGGGTTTGAATGACCTGTCAATACCAAGTTTATGAGTAATTATATCTTTAGAGATACCTGTCATGTCTTCATGCTTCCAGGCAAAGGTAGTCTTTCTTTTCCTTAGGAAGGATATTAGATCCTGTTCAATGTTGTCGAGGATCCCTGATCATATGAAGATCTTGGATTCAGGATCCTCAGGATCCATAAGGATATCTTTCACATCTTGTTCTCTTACCTCCAGGATTTCTCTTGGAGGATGCTTTAATTGCTATTGTTCTCTTGGTCTTGAGGCTGGTTTCATTGATGATGTGTAGCAATTTTTGGCTTCTTGTTGATCAATTTTAATCTTCACCACACCCCATGGACTAGGAAGCTTTACACATTGATGATATGTAGATGGGACTACCTTCATGTCATGTATCCATGGCCTGCCAAGGATAACATTGCAACAGGATAAGCAATGTATAACACAAAATTTTTGATAAGAATGAAGTCCTTCTATGTAAATGGGAAGTTTGATGTCCCCCAATGTGTTCTTGGTTTCTCCACAGAATCCCACAAGAACTGAGGATCTTGGGACAATATCTGATTCAGGAATGTTCATCTTCTTGAGGACATCAAGCTGAATGATGTTTACTGAGCTTCCTCCATCTATCAAGATCATGCGAACAAAATGGTTAGATATAAATAAAGTAATGACAAGACCATCATGATGAGGATACTGGACATCAACACGATCATCCTCATCAAAGGTTATAACTTTCTCCTGTGTAACAGTAGAGGTTCGAATGGGTCTATCCCCATTATCCATCTTGGTCTCTTTTGCATGTCGCTTAGCTGCTGAAAAGGAAGTACCACATATGTCTGATCCTCCGGATATGAAGTTAATAATTTGTGCATCAGCAGGAGGAGCAGGAGCCCTTTCTGGAACTTTTTTAGGATCCTGGATCCTTGACTTTTTTCTTCCCAATAGCTCCTTCAAGTAACCAATCTCTTTTCTTAGTGCAATACATTCTTCAGTGAGATGACCAAAATCTTCATGATATGCAAACCATTTGGATTTCTCTTTTGTTGCAGTTGGCTTATCACTTTTTCTAGGCCATCTTGCTTTTTCACCTAGGTTCTGCATTGCAAGGATTAGTTCATTGTTATCAACAGAAAAACAATATTCAGAAATTGGAGGATAATCCTCATCATCCTCTTCCTGTTCTACTGCATGCACATTCTGGTTATCAGACTTGTTGTAAGACTTGGACTTGTTGTTCCTAGAGTAGGATCCTTGTTTTTCCTGTTTTGAGGATCCTGCCAGTATTTCCTGGATCCTTTTGTCATCCTCTAGTCGGATGAATCTAAGGGCCCTGGTTCTTACTTCATCAAGATTCCTGCAAGGGGTCATGACAAGATCATCATAGAATAATGAATCCCTAAGTAAACCCATTTTGAAGGCTTCTACAGCCGTAGCAATATCCAAATTAGGAATATCTAAGGATTCTTTACTAAACTTAGTGATATAATCTCTAAGTGATTCATTTTGACCTTGTGTTACCCTATATAGATCACTAGTTAATCACTCAAACTTTCTACTACATGAGAATTGACTATTAAACAGATTAACTAGATTAGCAAATGAAGTAATAGAGTAAGGAGGAGGACTTAGCAGCCATTTAAGAGCCGATCCTATGAGTGTGGATCCGAAGCCCTTGCATAGACATGCTTCTTTTAACCTCTCAGGAATTGGATTGATCTCCATCATTTCTCTGTACTGAGCTACATGCTCTTCTAGATCTGTTGAACCATCATATAGCTTCATAGTGGGTATTTGGAATCTCTTTGGAATCTCTGCATCACAAATAGGTGGTGCAAAACGAGATATCTTGTGGCTTCCATCTTGGATTTCAGGAATGGGTTTAACCACTCCTAAAACCCTGGATATCATATCCTTCTATTTCTGTAATTCTCTAGCCATAGCCTAGTTGATACCTGTATCCTGCATAAAGCCATGGTTAGTAGTATAAGAATTATTCAAAGTGTTACCTCCCGGAGGATTCAAGTTTAGAATTCCAGATGTGAATCCATATTGACGGGATTCTGGTATAACCGAGGGACCAGAGGAAGCAATGGTCTGCATTGGTATGAAGTCCCCTAGATGAACATCTGAACTTTCGGGTTATACACTCCTTAAGAATCCTTGATCCTGAAAGATGTTGGATCCTTGATTTGCTGTGACTGGGGGTCTTGGAAGATAATCCATGGATCCGAAAACCTGAGACGAGAATCCTTGAACCTGAGAGGATCCCTGAACCTGAGAGGAGGATCCTTGAATCTGAGAGGAGGATCCTTGCATCGCCTGTATCCCCATGTATCCTCCTGAACTGGTGAAGGATCCTTGATCCTGGAAGAAGGATCCTTGAGGCTGAAAAGAGGATCCTGAAGGTTGAAAGTAGGATCCTAGAGCCTGAGTCATTGCCGATGGTCCAGAACGCATTCCTGTTGATCCACCCTGGTATTGGATATCTGGAGCTGCAGATTGCTGGACAGTTATGACCGGAGTGTCGAAATTCAACGACCTCGGCATCAGAGGAGAGTGATCCTCCACTAATTTCTTCTGTTTCTTGATGTCACCAATCTCCCGGAGGATCCTTTCGTTGGTTTTATCCTGCTCTTGTATGTGATCCCTCATCTGCAAAATCAAAGTAAAAAGATCACTGTTAGTAGGGTTAGAAGAAACAGTAGAAGATGGTGGTTTTGGGAAAATGGGGCTCTGTCTCTTCGCAGCATTTTCGGCATTCTTCTGGGATCCAAAAGGTGGTGGAGGCAAAGGTGGAACGCCCTGTGAAGAAGTGACTGCCGTCAATGAACTTGAAGTGCTCTTTGCTGAAGAAGCCATCTGCTTGGAGATAATGAACCGAAATGATCACAATGACAAAAATTTCTTAGGAATGAAGCACCAATTGCCCCACGGTGGGTGCCAAACAGTTTTGGTTAAAAATTCAGACTAGGATAATGCAACCAAATCTTCCTTTGTGAGGTATGATGCTTAGATCAATGAACAAATGTATGAACAACTTGTAAATGAAATGAACAAGTGACACAATGATTTATACGAGGAAAAAGCCCTTGATCAAGAGTTGATCTCTGGCATAAAAAACCTCGGGTGATGAAAACTACCGATCACCAACTATAATTAAACAAATGATCTTTACAACTCGGGATGATAGCAAGCTTGTTACAAGGATCACTAGTGTGTAATGTGTATGAAATCGCTAGTAAGTTGCAGAGAGCTCGCGAGTGTGTAAGTGTGTTGCTAATTGTTCTAATTCAAACTTGTTATCCCCTTTTTAAAAATAGAAATAAACGAGCTAACTAACAATCCGCAAAAGGTGCTAGCTTCCCACGATCTCCATAACGTTCATGAAGGCTATGCACGTGTGGAATTGTAAGGTATATTCCCCTGGAATCTCGGCAAGACCAAGTCCCATTTGAATACTCCTGCAAAACAAGCTCAAATACAATGGAAACAACCGTTAGTGTTAGGATAACAATGAGGATCCTGGATCCTTAATTCTGCAACGTCTTCTGAGGATCCTTAATTTAAACAGGATTGAGGATCCGTGATCCTGGCTGCACTTGAGGATCCGTGATCCTTAGGTTTAGAAAATCCACCCCTAACATTGATTATATTAATTAATCATGTAAATAAATATGTTGTGTTCTCGTTCTATCAATTTCTTGAATTGAATTTGAAATCTAAAACTGATATGTTGTGTTCTCGGCGACGCCCCTTCCGATTGCCGTTTCGCTGCAGCTTTTAAATTTTGTCGTTTATTAATCTTTCGAGCTCAGTTTCGACTGTACAGGCCCCGTCATTCCCCGTATTGATCCCCATTCTAACACTTCCAATTACCAAGCTAAAACTTTGTACTAATATCACATCATACCTACTTATCTTTACCAAAACTCAAATATTTCCCTCATTTGCGGCCTTGGAGCGAAAACACCATCGCGCGAGCTGTCGGTTTGAGTTCAAGCACTCCGACTTGTTCTCGAATCCCTCAAACGTTGGCTCTGATACCAACTTAAAACACCCCAACTTAAAACCTTCGACCATGTATAAAACTTAACAAAAACTCCGAAAATCATAGAATTTTTTTTTCCACAATTTAACATTTGAAACTTCCAATTCTTAACAAAAGAAAAAGGGTGTGTTAAACACCATTTAGATATCAAATACAAAGTTTACAAGTTACAACTAAGTTGAAAATACATAAGAACATCAAAAGACTATATATGTCGGTTTATACATATAACAAAACTTGAACCATTAGAGTAGTCAACATCGGAAACGCGAGGTGGGGGTAGCATATGTGTTCGATCCTAGTTCGCCATTTAATTTAAGTTACGGATTTACCTACATCAAAACAAAACTTATAAAAATCAATTTCGTTAATCATATCATTATCTAAACTAATGAATCAATGAAATACATTCCATTCCTTCATGTCACATTTACTTTTACTTGACCCGTTGAAATGGGCCAAACATACTATCTCAAACTTGAGATATTACATACCATCCATTAACCCGTTAAAAACGAGTTAATTATATTCATGACATAAACATCCATTGGACTCGTTTACAATGAATCGAATATATTCCTTTCATTATTTGTAAATACATCCCATTCAACCCATTCATAACGAGTTAATCTTTACTATTCTTTTTTCACGTAACTTTCCATTCATTCGACTCGTTCAAGACGAGCCGAGTATGATTCATTCCCTTTCATAGAAATTCAATTCATATGACCCGTTGGTAACGGGCTAGACTATAAACTCTAAACTACCGTTTAACTAATATCACTATGGTTTTTGCATAAAAATCCTTAAAAAGACATAATGTAAATGTATGCGTAAAATGATATACCTCGAACTTGCGAGCTTTCCGTTTTCTTAGCGTTTGAGCCTTCTTCTTTCACGCCTACATTAAACGCATTCATTCATTAAGCCAAACGCATTCGTTCTATCATTTACATAAAATTCTCATTTATGAGTGACAACATTATCACTAAATTTTCAGAATTTCACACATTTGTTTCTCCTAAGCATTTCATTAAACACTTGGTGTGCATCGCATTTACAAAGCATCATGTACGAGCATACAAAGCATGATTCCTACTAGTTCATCTCATAACTTATCAACAATCAATCAAGTTCATAACATTCTTTTATTCTACATCAATTTATCTAAGATTCAAGTATTACAATAACATCATAGTTCAAGATTTCACATGATTGTATCAACTTTGATCATCCTAATCATAACACATTTTCATAAAGTGGGTTTATACTACAATCTTTCAATTGACCTAAAATCAAACATGATTCTTGTTCTAGAGAGTAATCCTAACTCAAATTTACACAAATTGTTACATGAACTCGAGATTGGGTTGTGACCCACTTCCTACAAATCATAATTTCAAGAAATTGAACTTACCACTTCAATAGTCGAGTTTAGATGAGTGTAAACTGAAGTTCATGCACTAGATTCTACTTGAAATTTAAATTCAATTGATGGAATTAGCAAACAAGGGTTTCACCTTGTTCTTCCCCTGTTCGATCCAAACACACACCAGAAGTGTGTGTTTTTAGGTTTTGATAAATTTTAATACTTTCATTTTTAATATTGTCCACTTTAACCCTCCTAGTGTTAAAGTTTGTTTCATTTAGGCACTTTCCATTATTTAACTAACATTTTAACATTTTGACTAACTAAGTTAAGTTTTTTCTTACATGCATAATAAATCTTTTTTTTTGGGGTGTTACAACAACTTTTCTTTGGAATCCTTCTCCAGACAACACCACAAAGTTGTCTTCTTCACATGAAATTAGCTCACACAGAGCTCTACCGCGATCGCTCAGATAATCTTCTTCCTTCTTTCCATCAGGCTCACTAAGAACCGTGTTCTGTTCACGCATATCAAACTTCTTTCTCGTCTCACCCGGCTCACGCAGAACTGATTCGGGCTCACACAGAACCTCTCTTCTTTCTTACATGTTTATTCTCCACTTCAATAATTAATCTCTACCTCTCATCTCAGCCTCGCAGATTAAGAGGGACTGCTCCCTTCCTCTCTAACACTCGACTCTCAAACCGGCAAACACCGTCTTCACCCGAAAGACGACTCTCTCTACGGTTCACGAAGAACCCTTCACGGACCCTGGTATGAGCCAAAGCTCTGATACCAAATATTGGTTCAGGTCCCTTGAAAACACACACACAACTACGTACACTTTATGTATATTAATTTCAAAGATGATTTACAATGAACTGAAAATAACACTTAAATAGAGAAACAAAATAACATAAACTATCACCAAGAAAATCGTGACTTCACTACCATGATCTCCTCATAATATTGCCATTTATAATCCCACGTTTTCACCAAGTTAGTCGGTCAAACACTTGACCAGGTCAGATTTAACAACCACACTCTGATTGACCCATGACCCGTTAGATCCGTGACCCGACTTTGACTCGACCCATCAAGATTAAACCCAACATAAAGGGCTTTGCAACCAGTTATTATTTGTCAGTTTGCTAACAAAGAAAAGAGCAAGCTGTCTCCAAAACTGGATTAAATCGACATTTAATATACTCTACAGAGAAAGCAACAACTACATAGATTTCATACTCATACTCTCATACTCATTTTTAACGTTCGTACGTATAGATAAACGTTTTCTTTTACACTTTATCATATTTATTACATTTCCAATTATATAACCCCAAGATCCATCTCCCTCTTCCCCATCTCTCATATATACCTTTACATATACCTCAAAAACTACAGACTTATTCATCTAGATCTCATCTGCTTCAATGGAAGACTCATCAAACGTTCTTCCGAGTGCTTCAGCACAAATACAAGACTTTGTGTACTTACAGGCATCAAATATTAATGTATCCAACTTTGTGTCGGTGAAACTTTCAGGCAACGGCAACTACCTTCTTTGGAAGGCTCAAATGCGTTGTCTCTTGGAGACCAACAATATGTGTGGCATCGTGGATACTGCATTTATCAAGTCAGGAGATTCTGGCACAAAGGCGAAGAGACAATACGATAGTCTTGTCAAAGGTTGGATTTTTGGCTCTCTCACTGAATATGTGCTGGCAGATGTCTGCAATCTTGATACGGCCAAAGATGTGTGGGAAAAACTAAAATCCATCTATGATCCGGGTGAGGATACAGGTACGTCTTTTAATCCATCAAAAACTTCTATATATCATCAATCACAACTACTTAACTTAACCTCTTCATTTTCTTAATCTAACAATTCATATTTTTGTTCTGCTTATAATGAAAGATCCAGTGGCGAAACTTGAGATTTCCGACTGGGGGGTCGAAAACGTATATACCAAAAATTTCTATAAAACGGGAGGGTCAAAACCGTATATACCCAAAAATTTCTATACGAAAATTACATGCTCTCCACTACTGAGCGAAAAGTTCGGGTTGTCGGACGCCCCCTCCCGCCCCCACGAAGCTACGCCCTTGGAAAGATCCTTAATGAAATATAGCAACTCTCTTCCTATTCAACCTCTTCCCAGTGATGTTTTCTATAGGATGGATTCATGGAAGCTTGGTGCAAACATCACTAGTTTCCCTTGTGGTTTTATTAACTTAAATTTTGTATCTGTGTGGTTTGTTTTATATCTATATCTTTAAATTTCTTACCGTATAATACCTAAATTTATCATGGTATCACATGACACACAATTTTGGTTAATAACTTCTGGATCTTCATTTTGAATTTTCTTTGTTAAAGCTATATTTAATGGAAGGATCAGCTAAACGTAATACAGTGCTCTGCTCTATAGCGCATAGAGTTCATATGCTCTATTGAGCATTTGCTGAAATCTTGTGCTCTGTTCCATCCCATACGCTCTATACAGCATCTGCTGAAATCTTTGACCTTTGACCATATTCTGTCCTCCTTTTCTTCATGTTAGCCTAATTTAGTAGAGTTAATTACGCCTCTTTTATTGTAAATCTTCGGCTATTTAAAGCCTTGTATTGTTTCTTCTTTGTAAATAACTCGAATAGAATGCATCTGATTACCATTTTCATCATGGTATCAGAGTAGGTTACTAAATCGCTCAACAAATAAACCCTAAAAGCCGACCACCCTACTTCAATCCCCAACCATGAGAGTTGATTCTTCATTTGGAAAGAAGGTTGAAAAAAGGAAGAGAGTGTGGTAACTTATATATGAACTTGAGAGTTAAAAAAAATGTGTGAGTAAGTTAATGTCGGTACACACTTTCTTTTCAAATATTTAAATACCATCCACAATAGAAAGGAGATTTATAAACACTAAAAAACATGCCTAGTTATTTGACATATTAGAAAAACACGTTACACCTTCCTTCAAAAACACGTAAAACACATCCAATAAAAACAAACCTAAAAACATTGAAAAAAAAGACACATCATCATCACCTTTTTATTTACAACCACTCATTTATCTCTAACGATAACAATCGGTCAGGTTTTGGCCAGGTATTGGTATTTCCATACCAATACACGGCCTAATACGTGTTGGGTATTTTCGAGTAATTACACGCCAGGTATTGGGTTTACCAGTTAATTTGTTAAAAGATAAAGATTGGGATTTCCGAATACATTTCTATTTTACTGTTATAATTATTATCTAATTTTTATTTATATAATAACTATTACAACTTAAATTATACATTACATACACATAAGTTTTTATTATAAATAAATAATAACATTATAATTTATAAATAATTTCATTTACATACTTCACAACACACAAAATATAAATAATATTATCAAATCTTTTTCTTTTACATAATGAACCTACTAATAAGTTACTAATAGGTAAGGGTTAAGGGATACAAATAATATAAACTTGGGAACAAAAATTCAGGTATATAGTTTGGCTAAATGGGTATGTGGTTTCGGGTAATCGGGTCATGTATTACCTAATCTCATACATGTGCCATACATTTTTTTTTTAAAAGTCCCATACCCAACCCATACTTATTGGGTTTTGGGTATACCCGTCCCATATGTTTAGTGTTTCAGATATACCCGTCAGGCTAGGGGTTTTTTTATCATCCCTATTTCTCTCTCTATATATATTTAATATTAATTAAATAGTACACTGGCTCCCACTCAAACTCGTTTTTACTTGTTATCGACAACCCAAAAAACGGATGCCATAAACAATCTCCGCAATAGTAACACCTGATGATGTGGCGTTTTGGAGGCTAAAAATGAGTACAAAATATCTTATTAGCGATGCTCTAAATGCTTAGTATTAATATTAATAACATCTAGTGAGATTCTCTTGCGTTACAAGACGGGAATTCGGTTAGCATTGGTTCGATTTGTTACGATAATGACACTTGATATAACACGTAGATAAAAATAAGTGCATCGCAATAGTATTTTAGAAAGTTATAAGACATTAAATTTAAAAAACAAAAAAACAATATCTATTACGTGGGTCGAAAAACATAAAAACTAATAGCAATACCAATACAGATACTGACGTTATTAGGTAAGTATCGCTAAAGTTCGTTACCTATACAATGCCAGAAAACACTCTAGTTTGCAAATATTTCAACTCCTTATGAAATAGCCTAGTTTACAACAAAAACCAATTATTTACAATGGTCTGATGCTACACAATAGTTTTCATTAACACAAATTATATCATAAAAAATGACGAATTGTAAATAAATAATCTCATCTAACTCAATTTTGCCGATAATAATCACAAGTCAGTTATTGACCGATAATAATCCGAACTGGTTAATTTTTTTTGTAAAATATTCCGCCGTTAAAATAGCTTAACGGAGTTAAGTTTTTTTTCCGAATTACAAACCGATGTTTTAGGGCTTTTGATTAGAACGGCGATACGAGTCGAATGATGTAAAACTTACCTCGAAATTGTGCTCGAAATAGCTTGATTTTTGTTAATTGAAAGTTTAAACACCTGAATTGAAGCATCGTTTTCGTGGGTTGGGGCAGTTTAAACATCAATCGACTCGTATCCTCGTACTAATCAAAAGCCCTAAAACATCGGTTTGTAATTCGGAAAAAAACTTAACTCCGTTAAGCTATTTTAACGACAGACTATTTTACAAAAAAAAAAAATTGACCAGTTCGGATTATTATCGGTCAATAACTGACTTGGGAATATTATCGGCCAAATTGAGTTAGGTGGTAGAGGGATCCGTTGCATAAACACACAAAAAAATAGGCAAATATATAACCACATTGAAACGGCTCGAACAGAAGCTGAAACGGCTCGAACAAGAGATTGAAACGGCTTCAGACAGCTGAAACGGATTGAGACAGCTGAAACGGCTTGAACAGTTCCTGAGATGGCACGAAGAAGAGGCTGAAACGGCTTGGCTGCAATGGTGGGTCCACGTGGGTAAAACGTGCAACAAAATTCCTTGTAAAGGGCAAAACTTGTCAAAATTTGTTAAAAATGACACCATCTGATAAGTGGTATTAAGATAAAGGACAAAACTTGTAATTTTTCCAAAAATAAATTTGTGTAACCCAATATCTTAAAGTTGTGTTTACATCGATTAAAAAATGACGATACGTTTTCTGAAAATACAAATAGCGGTCCCAATGTTGTTTGATTGATATGGTTTCTTTTTTGTTACAGTGCAATACGGTACGGACACTCAATATAGCATACGATATAAGAAGTTTTCTATTTCAAACACAACTCTGTTTTCAGTAAAACTTAAACTGGTGGAGAAGAAAAAAATTGATTATTCAGATTTTCTAAAAATTGTTTTATTGTATATATCTAAAAATATGTCTCAATCAAAATCTATCATCTTTAAAAATCCAAATATAAGATTTTACATAATAATCTTATTGTTTATCTTAATGTGATGCTACAATAGAATGGAAGAGAAAGAAGATTATGGCCACAAAGAAACTAAGTGTAACAACGCAAAATCTTAAAGCCTTGAGGTTTATATATAACTAGTAGAATATTTCGTGAGTTGTGGCGGTAAAACATGTTGTAAATTGAACTCGATTAAATATAGATAAAAACACATTGTGACGGTATATTCGCAAATAACCAAAAAGTTACATCGTAAATTAAACTCGAGTAGAACGGTGACAAATCCAAATTTATTACAATTAATAAACAAATTTAATAAAACAATGAGATAAAACTACTGTTATTCTAAAACAAAAAAAAAGTATAGAAATATATTATGGCACACTAATAGGGATGAGCTCAATAACAAACGGTATGGGAAATCCCAAAAATAGGGACCAGTATCACAAATACCCGGTACGGTACAGTTTGGTATTGGTATGGACCGGTATATTAAGATAAAAACCAATACCGTATCGTACCGTACTGGAACCAAAAACGCAAAATTTTGGTACTTAAAATATTTTGGTTCGGTACCGGTACTGGTTCTGAACTGATACCTAGTACCATTTGCTCATCTTACACACGAGTGTACGTACTTCTAGCTTTTTTAAATGTGGGTACAATATGTTCTTTCGAGAACGGTCATGTGACTTTCTTAGTTTTTACACCTCTCACTACAAGGAAAAACATCTATTGAAACCAATTTTTTTTAACTTTTAGGGACGACATATAGCATCCACAGGAAAATCACGAGAATGGCCAAGTTAACGCCGTCTTTTCTATTTTGGCCAAATGACACCCCTCAACGAGCCGTTTCCAAACACTAAACGGCACAAAGATGCCATTCAACTCCCAGCCAACCAGAAGACGCCACGTGTCCGACATTTCCTGAAACGGCTTTGAGCCGTTTCAGAAGACGCCACGTGTCCAACTTTGCTGAAATAACTTAGCCGACCCGTTTCCCATGGCTCCTAGACCCAAGCCGGCTCAGGACCCCAGCCGAGTACCTTCAACGAGTCAAGCCGTTTCCAAGGGTTGGAGTCGCCTTGTCATCTGCGCCGTTTTCGTACACACGTGGACCCACCACTGCAGCCAAGCCGTTTTAGCCTCTTCTTCGTGCCGTCTCAGGAACTGTTCAAGCCGTTTCAGCAGTCTCAAGCCGTTTCAGCTGTCTTAAGTTGTTTCAGTCTCTTGTTCGAGCCGTTTCTGCTTCTGTTCGAGCCGTTTCAATGTGGTTATATATTTGCCTATTTTTTTGTGTGTTTGTGCAACGAATCCCTCTAAAGTTATCAAAACACTTAGATTTTGTAGTAGACACTTAAAATTATGAAGATTCGTTTGGTTGTATACAGTGGGGGAAAGTGGCAAATCGTTAACGGAAACTTGGAGTATGTTGCTGATGCTGATTAAAGTAGACGTGGTTTAGAAATTGAACCCAACCTTTCATCCATTGGTCTTTTAAGTAAAGTTTCAAACATGTGTGGTACTACAAACATTACAAAGTTATGGTACCGGTTGTCTTCGTTTAGTGAAAACGGTGGGTTTAACAAACAGGGAAAGCGAAGAACGGTGGGTTTAACTTCTGTGAACGGCGTGGGTGGGTGTGAGGGGTATATATAGTGGGTTAAAAATTAATTATGGGTGGGTTAAAACAAAGTTAAACGGCTGTGTGGCTTTCAATGAAACGGCTGTTGGCTTCCAAATTAATTATGTATTTTTTCTGAATGAAATTTTCTACAATTGTTAGTTTATTATTTTCTGCATGGAAATAACATATCGAATGTAAATCAGTAAACTTTATTATTATTTAATACAAAGTACATAAAAAAATAACACGTAAAAATACAAACATAAACATTTAAACTATAATACGCCAAACTGCTACTTCCCACTGAAGTAAATCATCTTCAAATAACTACGCCAAACCGCTACTTCCGACTAGGTAGGAAATCGGGAGAAAAATAGTAAAGTAAGAGTGAATCTATTTCTGCATCCAGAATTTGCATCAAAACACCCTATCAATGATAAAGATGTGTCTTGAACTGGTAAGTTCCATCTACACTCACTGGGTAAGTAGAGGGAACACTTCCGACAAGAAGTACACTCCAATATGAGAAACGATATCAAAAGGAAATTTGTCAATTAAAGCCTAGAAATACGTCGTTTACACTAACAAATACGTGTGCTTTCGTAATTTTTTCTTGTCTGCGATACATGAAAACATCTATCAGAAACAAATAATGGAGAGAGGATAACATTTTAGTATGGGATTTAAGTGTGGTAGAGGGATCCGTTGCACAAACACACAAAAAAATAGGCAAATATATAACCACATTGAAACGGCTCGAACAGAAGCTGAAACGGCTCGAACAGAAGCTGAAACGGCTCGAACAAGAGATTGAAACGGCTTCAGACAGCTGAAACGGATTGAGACAGCTGAAATGGCTTGAACAGTTCCTGAGATGGCACGAAGAAGAGGCTGAAACGGCTTGGCTGCAATGGTGGGTCCACGTGGGTACGTGAACGGCGCAGATGAGAAGCCGGCTCCAACCCTTGGAAACGGCTTGGCTAGTTAAAGGTACTCGGCTGGGGTCCTCAGCCGGCTTGGGTCCAGGAGCCACGAGAAACGGCTCGGCCAAGTTCTTTCAACAAAGTTGGACACGTGCCGTCTTCTGAAACGACTCGGAGCCGTTTCAGGAAATGTCGGACACGTGGCGTCTTCTGGTTGGCTGGGAGTTGAATGGCAGCTTTGTGTCGTTTCAGTGTTTGGAAACGGATCGTTGAGGGGTGTCATTTGGCCAAAATGGAAAAGACGGCGTTAACTTGGCCATTCTCGTGATTTTCCCTAAAAAAATGGTTTAAATGTATAGGGATGATATGTGGTTCCACCAAGTTCAAAATCATTTTTTCTATTTTTTTCTTTAATCATCTATGGGGACGTTTTGCCGTCCCAATAGGTCCAAAATATTTTTCCAGCATTCGATGTACTGAAACGAGAAATGGTTTCTAAAGACATTGAAAAAAAATTAATTTCACATGTGGGGACGACAAGTCGTCCCTACAGGATTTAAATAATTCTATTGATTTAATATCTATAGGGACAATATGTCGTCCCTACAAATTATTATTTTTAATGCATTTTTTTACAATCATTACCCTGTGTTTTTAAACTGAATTCAAACAACATGAAATTGCAAAACCACATATTATACTAAACATTCAAAATACAAAATATTTGTCGTAGTTATCAAGTTCAAGCTTCAAAATAAACATTAGTTATCAAGTACAAACTTCAAATTAAAAGTTTAATGCAAATATCCAATTCTTAATCATCATCTTCATCATCTTCGTCAACTTGACCCATTTTTGGTTTCAATTCATCAAATCGGCATTGAAACTGTGTTTCCATTTGTTGCATTTAAAACACATGTTGTTGTTGTTGTTGCAGTTCCATTATTGCTTGGTTTGAGAATGGTCGCAGTTGAGCTTGTTGTTGTTGTCACATTTCTTTTATTTCTTGTCGCATTTGCTGCATTTCTTCTTGCATTACTTCTAATTGTTGTTGTTGTCGTGGCGGGGGTCTGAGCTCCATATTTCATGGGTGACATTTTTAACAACACGACCAACACCGCGTATGTACCCATTCCTATGACCCGAGGCACTTTTGAGTAACCCGAACCCCGTAGCTTTTGATCAGATTCTGATTTCGCTTCCCAGACACCGTAAACGCTTCATTAGCGAACCGAATCAGTTATAACATAAATCACAGCAGGTCATAAGTTGTTTATATCACGCATACCATGCTCAAACATCAAAGATATAACCCTAAACCACATTCATAGGCCTATATGACATATTTGACAAAGCTATGCATTATAACTTGATTCGCATGAACACTCACCACATATTATCATCGCAAGACGCCAAGGTCATTATCTAAATACAAACGCAGCCATGACCACTTAACACAAATCGTTCTCAGCAGGTTTTTGGTTATATATATCGTATTTGTTGCACCATATCATCAACATCATAAAGCATAACGATCCTAATCAAACCAAGCATGTCCAATACTTAACAAAACCGAACTACAAATACTCATACACGTTTTTCATGGTTCTAGTCTACCAATTAACATCGTATCATCATGTGT
>JARYGA010001511.1:0-24713 GCA_030545235.1 Helianthus tuberosus | reverse complement strand
GCTTGCGCGAGGAGGAGGTCGTTGTGGAATAGGGACTGTTATGTCCCGTGCCTAATAAATAAACTTTATGAACTTATGTTTTGGACTTATGTTTTATGCTTCCGCTGCTAACCTAAAGTCAGTTACTTATCTTTTGGTCACCAGTTGTATTGTGATTGGCTTTATTAATTTAAATTACGTTGTTCAATATGATTGGTGGCTCGATCCTGGTCATGTCACGCCTCCAAGCGGTGACGCTCCGCATGGTGGATTTTGGGGGTGTGACAGATTGGTATCAGAGCCATTGGTTATAGCGAACTTGGTTTTAAAAAGGGGAAAATATTTTTGATAAAACCAGACTATAACCTGTACAGTGCTCAACGATCCACATCGACGCTTCGCTCCACGTGCAAGACTCGACACTATAGGTGATACGATTCATGTTTATATTACCTACTTGTTAGTTACATAGAACATTGCTTACGGTATGCCTAGATAACATAGTACCTACTGCTTGAAAACTTTGTGTGATCACTCTCTTCTGTCATTCCACGCTTGCGTATTGACACGACGCCCTTCTCACTTGTGTTCTCTGTATGGTGAAGATCATGAGTGGGCGAATCAACCTCACACAAGCCCAGCTGACGGCTTTGATCAACGAACAAGTTACTGCGGCACTTGCAGCCACTCAAGCAGGAGGCCAGCATGCCCAGCCGCCTGTGTGCACGTTCAAGACTTTTATGGACTGTCGTCCTAGTACTTTCAGTGGCACTGAAGGGGCCGTTGGACTCCTCCACTGGTTCGAGAAGCTCGAGTCGGTCTTCGAAATGTGTGAATGCCCTGAGGCTCCTATGGTGAAGTATGCCACTGGTACCCTCGAAGGCACTGCGCTGACTTGGTGGAACGCACAAGTTCAAATGTTAGGGCTGGCAGCTGCTAATGCCACCCCATGGAATGACTTCAAGGAACTAATCAAGCGAGAATACTGTAATCTTGATGACATTCACAAGCTGGAAGTGGAGTTCTTTAACCTGAAGATGACGGGGTCAGAGATAGAGGCGTATACAAGGCGATCGAACGAACTGGCAGTGTTATGTCTAACTATGGTGGATCCTCCCATTAAGCGTATCGAGCTGTACCTCAAAGGCTTGGTACCAGAGATTCAAAGCCATGTGACTGCTGCTAACCTTGCTACCATCCAGGATGTTACTCGTCTTGCTCATCGTCTCACAGACCAGGCAGTGGAACAGAACAAGCTGCCTAAGCGTATAGGTGCTACTGCTACTACTACTACTTCTGCTATTCCCAGTGACAACAAACGAAAATGGGATGGATCCAACAGTAAGGGTTCGACTACAGTTCAGTCTCAGGCGCAGCAACGAAATATTGATGACTACCAGAGTCCTGGTTAGCAATCTTCTGGTAGTCAAGGGCAGGGTGGATATCGAGGAAACCACCCAAAGTGCAACAAATGTAACAGACACCACAGTGGTCAGTGCAACAAGGGACGTTGTCAGAGGTGTCTCAAGATGGGTCATGAAGCCAAGGATTGCAGGAGCTCATGGCCTACAAATCAGAATCGTCAGCAGCAACAGCAAGCACCGCAGAATCAGCAACAGCAACAGGGCAACAGGGGATGCCTTCAGTGTGGTGCTGAAGGTCACTTCAAGAGACACTGCCCACAGTTAAATCAGAATCAGAATCAGAACCACAACCAAGGAAACGGGAACAATAATGGGGGCAACAATGGGGGAAACAATGATGGCAACGGTGCCAGGGGTCGAGTGTTTGTGCTAGGTCAGGGTGACGCAAGGAATGATCCTAACGTAGTGATGGGTAAGTTCCTTCTCGACGACTTTTATGTTACTGTTTTATTTGATTCGGGTGCCGATACCAGTTATGTGTCTCCAAAAGTTAGTCAAATGCTTAAGCGCACCCCAACACTTTTGACCCCCAAACACACAGTAGAGCTAGCAAACGGTAAAAGTCTCGAGGCCACGCACATAGTCAAGGGTTGTAACCTCGTCTTAGCTTGTCAGACCTTCTCTATCGATCTTATTCCTATCATTCTTGGTAGTTTCGAGGTCGTCATTGGGATGGATTGGTTATCTCATCGGCAAGCAGAGATTGTTTGCAAGGAGAAAATCGTCTGCATTCCTCGTTCTGGTGAAGAACCTCTCGTGATTCGTGGCGACAAGAGTGGTGTTGTCGAAGGCATCATCTATTTCCTTAAGGCCCAGAAGTGTTTGCGAACACTGCCATTCTAGCACTCGTTACTGACATATCAACGGAAGAGAAGAGGATCGAAGACATTCCTATTGTGCGTGATTTTCCTGAGGTATTTCCTGAGGAATTACCTGGTCTTCCGCCTCATCGACAAGTCGAGTTTCAAATCGAGCTAGCTCCTGGAGCAGCACCAATAGCTCGTGCACCTTATCGACTAGCTCCGTCAGAACTTGAAGAACTGTCCACGCAACTACAAGAACTCTTGGAAAAGGGTTTCATACGTCCTAGCTCTTCGCCCTCGGGAGCTCCAGTCTTGTTTGTGAAGAAGAAAGATGGTACTTTCAGAATGTGTATTGACTACCGCGAACTCAACAAGGTGACTGTGAAGAATCGTTATCCTCTTCCACGTATTGACGACTTGTTCGACCAGTTGCAAGGGTCGAGCTATTACTCTAAGATTGATTTGAGATCGGGATAACATCAGCTGAGAGTCCGAGAGGAGGACGTCTCCAAAACAGCATTCAGAACTCGTTACGGCCATTACGAGTTTCTTGTTATGCCTTTCGGATTAACGAATGCACCTGCAGTCTTCATGGATCTCATGAACCGAGTGTGCAAACCTTACCTGGATAAGTTTGTCATAGTTTTCATCGACGACATCCTGATCTATTCTAAGAGTCAGGAGGAACACGAGCAACATCTGAGGCTTATTCTGGAACTTCTTCAAAAAGAGCAGTTGTATGCCAAGTTTTCGAAATGTGACTTCTGGCTTCGCGAAGTCCACTTTCTAGGCCATGTGGTGAACAAGGATGGAATCCATGTGGATCCATCTAAGGTTGACTCGATCAAGAACTGGCCTGCACCCCGTACACCGACAGAAATCCGCCAATTCTTGGGTTTGGCGGGATATTACAGAAGGTTCATCAAGGATTTCTCCAAGATTGTGCAACCTCTCACTTCGCTGACTCATAAAGGTGTCATCTATCGTTGGGGTGATGCACAGGAGTCCGTATTTCAACACTTAAAGGATAGACTTTGTAGCGCGCCTATCCTCTCATTGCCCGAAGGCACATATGATTTTGTGGTTTATTGCGACGCTTCAATCCAAGGACTTGGTTGCGTGTTGATGCAACGTGACAAGGTCATTGCCTACGCATCACGCCAACTTAAATTTCATGAAAGGAACTACACTACGCACGACCTGGAACTGGGAGCAGTTGTTTTCGCGCTTAACATATGGAGACATTACCTGTACGGTACCAAGTGCACCATTTACACCGATCACAGGAGTCTCGAGCATATCTTCAAGCAAAAGGAGTTAAACATGCGACAACGCTGATGGGTCGAACTCTTGAACGATTATGAATGCGCTATCAAATACCATCCGGGCAAGGCCAATGTTGTGGCCGACGCCCTCAGCCGAAAGGATACTATACCTAAGCGTGTACGTGCTTTACAGCTTACCATCCAATCTAACCTTCCCGCTCAGATTCGCGATGCTCAGGTTGAAGAATTGAAAGCAGAAAACATCAGGGCTGAGTCCCTACGAGGATCGAGGCAAGGGCTAGAACAAAAGGAAAACGGCGCCTACTATGTTAACGGACGCATTTGGGTTCCACTGTATGGAGACCTACGCGAGCTTGTGATGGATGAAGCACATAAGTCTCGTTATTCAGTACATCCTGGTTCGGATAAGATGTACCACGACCTAAAGACTACATACTGGTGGCCCTTATGAAAGCCAGCATAGCAACCTATGTCAGTAAATGTTTGACTTGTGCTAGGGTCAAGGTCGAATATCAGAAACCATCAGGCCTACTTCAACAACCAGAGATACCTAAATGGAAATGGGAGAAAATTTCCATGGATTTCGTTACTGGCCTGCCTAGATCCCAACGCGGAAATGATACTATTTGGGTGATCGTAGATCGACTGACCAAGTCTGCACATTTTCTGGCCATCAAAGAAACGGATAAGTTTTCTACTCTTGCAGATATTTACCTAAAGGAAGTAGTATCAAGGCACGGAGTGCCAACCTCCATCATTTCTAATCGTGACGCGCGTTTTACTTCTGAACTGGGGCAAGCTAAGCACAAGTCCTTTGGCTCACGTTTAGATATGAGCACCGCTTATCACCCACAGACGGATGGACAATCCAAAACGCACCATCCAAACCCTTGAAGACATGCTTCGGGCATGTGTAATTGACTTTGGTAATGGCTGGGAGAAGCACCTCCCGCTAGTGGAGTTTTCATATAACAACAGTTACCACACCAGCATCCAGGCTGCTCCGTTCGAGGCATTGTACGGACGGAAGTGTCGATTGCCTCTTTGTTGGGCAGAAGTTGGTGACAGCCAAATCACTGGCCCAGAACTTGTGGTAGATACCACCGAGAGAACTGCTTAGATACGACAACGAATGGCGGCAGCTCGTGACCGCCAGAAAAGCTATGCCGATAAGCGAAAGAAACCACTCGAGTTCCAGGTTGGGGATCGAGTGCTACTCAAAGTCTCACCTTGGAAAGGTGTAGTTCGTTTTGGCAAACGAGGCAAACTCAACCCGCGATACGTCGGACCCTTTGAAATCATTGAGAAGGTTGGCAAGGTGGCCTACAGGTTGAATCTACCTGAAGAACTCAGCGGAGTTCACAACGTATTCCACGTGTCAAATCTGAAGAAGTGTCTGTCAGATGAGACCCTCATAGTTCCTCTCAAGGAACTCACAATCGACGACCAGCTGCGATTCGTCGAGGAACCAGTAGAGATTACGGATCGAGATGTTAAGATCCTCAAGCGTACCAGAATACCTCTTGTCCGAGTTTGTTGGGATTCCCGTCGTGGCCCAGAGTATACCTGGGAACGAGAAGACCAAATGAAACTCAAGTATCCCCAGCTGTTTAAGAAAAACGCAACCACTACTGAGGCTGAAGCTACTGCATAATTTCAGGATGAAATTCCAAACTAACAGGGGGATGATGTGACACCCCAGGAAAACCAGGAAACCAACGCAACTTAACTAGCTACCTCAGTAACCACGCGCTAAATTTCGGGATGAAATTCTCTTAACAGGGGGAGAATGTGACAACCCTCAAATTTACATGTAACCGTACAATTTATTAATGATAATTAAAGTGCTTGACGACTGTGTGGAATTACTTAACTGCTCTCTGATTTCTGTGTTATACTTACATGTGTTTGTTAACATACTAGTAGTATACAGAAAAGTTACTAAATAGTCCGGCATGCTTTCCTGAGTATTGAAAATTAAAAGTGTTACAAAAGTATATATAAAAGACACTTTACGGATTAATTAAGCACTTTAACGGAACAGTTTCAAACCGAACAACCGGACTTTACCCGGAACATAAAAATATTGCCAAACATATTGTTTTATTTTTCTGAGCTAGTTAGGGTCCCCGAACACCCTAACACACTATATATTATATAACACATCATAACACACAAACTTAATACTTGAATCCTAACTAAATCACTAACTAACCATTTGAAACCCAACTAGACCAACCCCCCCACCCCCCCCCCCCCACCCCAACCGGTTAGGAGACAAGAAAACACCCACTTAATTCTTTTGATTTGTTTATTATAATGGTTAAGTACTTAGGGGACACATTAACCCCTAGATAATGCAATGTTGAAGAACTTCTTTATAAACCACTAAGTAACCACACATATCATCTTCACCTTCAAAACAACAACACTCCACTCTCTCCTCTCTTCTTCATCTCGGCAGCCACCATCAACCACTATACCACCACCATCAAGTTCTTGTTCAACCATTTTCCATACACTCTAAGGTGGTAAAGATCATACAAGTAAGCTTGGTGCACTCGGAAGCTCAAGGACCACTCTAGTTTTCTTTTATCCACCACTTTTACGCCTTGTTTCTCCCCTAGCCTTGTGCTAGTAGTAAGTGCTTCAAATCTTCATCTTGAACATGTATTTGGTGGTTAATAGTTGATTAAATGGTTAAAACTTAAGAAACTCTAAAGAACTTACATTAAGTCTTGAACATAAAGGGTAAAGAGTGGATAAAGAGAAAATATATGGTTAAATCATGTTGATCTTGTGTTGTTATGATTCTTGTTGATTACTTGATGATTTACTTGTTAATATTGATGTTTGATGTTGTTGTGATCACTAAACATGTTAACGGAATCAATCGAACACGAATTAGAAAGCTAAAGGCTGAAAAACAGAATCTGTCCATGCCATTACAGCCAACTTCAGTTGGCTGTAAACAGGTCATAACTCAACAAAAAAACTGATATTTTGAGTCTATAACGTGTTATTATGAAATACGGTTCTAATGGAACCAGAATCGTAATTTTTGGACTTCGTTTACTATTTTTAAAGTGTCGTTTTGTAACAGCAGCTAGAGCTGCATTTTCACTGCTGAAAATATGCGTCCTGTTTTCCATCATAACTTGAATTCTGTGTAGGGTTAGATCACGCAATTTGTACTGAAGATGACCACCGATGTATTTGTGATTCTCTCACCAGAATTTCGTAAATTGGACTCTCAATGAATTTTAAATAAATTATTCCGTGGACTGCATTCAGCAAAAGATAAATCTGAGTTCAGTCCGGAAAATGATTTTTTATAAAATATGGGTAATGAACTCGACCCCGATATTTTTACACAATAATATTTGGATCGTTTAAGACCTTCTGTAAAAAGTTGGGAATTTTTGGAGCAAGTTAACTATTTTATTAAAATCCCCAAAAACATCCCAATTTTGAATATAAAAGCTGAAACGACATAAGTAGTACTTTGCGTGTCTAAATGTCGGGTATGTTATCTGTGAATGATATAACATGTTATATGTGTTATGTGAAATGTCATATGTGTATTTATGAACGGGAATAGATGGGAAATTTATATGGGCATGAACCGTTGAAATAAATGCATGTTATGTGGTAGATACGTGTAGGAACTTTGTGCTCTATTTGAAAACCACTAAATGACTAACTGGTAAATTATACTAGGACGTGATTTACCGACCTTGACTGTTAGCTATTTTTGAGAGTCAAACCGAGTAACCGAGGTGAGTTCACACCCTTACTAAGGCATGGGATTCCTGGTGATTGGGAATGGGATTGAATAACTTCTTATACTATCCACACTACTAGACTACTTACTACTGTCCTCGGATTGGGAAGGGCACTTGCGTAAAACCTACGTAAACTCATACTTACTACTGTCCTCGGATTGGGAAGGGCACTTACGTAAAACCTATGTAAATTCATACTTACTATTGTCCTCGGATTGGGAAGGGCACTTACGTAAAACCTACGTAAACTCATACTTACCACTGTCCTCGGATTGGGAAGGACACTTATGGATACGACTAGTCTAGTACATACAAAATGGGAAGCCCCCACTAAATATCGTGAAGGTTTGGGAATCAAGGATAATGGGTAATACATGGTTATGAAATGAACTTACGATTTCTGATACGAACTCATTAACTGAACAACCAACTGTGAACTCGCTCAACTTTGTTGTTGATTTGTTGTTACATGCCTTGCAGGTCGTTAGGTACTTATGGAGCTTGCGCGAGGAGGAGGTCGTTGTGGAATAGGGACTGTTATGTCCCGTGCCTAATAAATAAACTTTATGAACTTATGTTTTGGACTTATGTTTTATGCTTCCGCTGGTAACCTAAAGTCGGTTACTTATCTTTTGGTCACCAATTGTATTGTGATTGGCTTTAATAATTTAAATTACGTTGTTCAATATGATTGGTGGCTCGATCCTGGTCATGTCACGCCTCCAAGCGGTGACGCTCCGCATGGTGGATTTTGGGGGTGTGACATCATGTCGGCCGGAGTCCAGGCGAAAATGTCCATGTTCCTGAACAGTAACTGCTTGAGGTGCGTCCTGATATTTGGTGAGATTGCATGGCCTATCATCACCGTTTGTTTTGGGTACTTGCGGTTCAAGACCCATTTTTCTGGCTCAGTTGTTGAAATTTTTGGCGCCTTAACTGGGCGCGCATCCTCAGCTGCCATCACCTCTTTCTTTGCATAGATAATCGCCATCCCCGTCTCGGTTGGGAAACCAATGGCTGAGTGGGGTGTGGAGGTTACCATGTTCATTTCTCCTTGGGTTTCTCTCCCAATTAAAACATCATGCCTTGATTTGACTAGCATCACCATGAAGTTGACATTTGTAGTTCTTGAATGTTTCCCGTCAGATAGCGTGACGGGGAAACTGATCTGGCCTAGTGGGAAAACCATCTCATTGCAAAATCCTGAAAGAGGATAATCAACAGGCTCAAAGCGCGCTTTATCTTCATCATCGAACTGATTAAAGCATTATTCATAGATGATATCAGCTGTACTCCCGGGATCGATGAAGATGTATTCTGTTTCATAGTGACCTATGATGCCGGTAATGACAACGGGGCACGTGGTCCCCCGCGCACTACCAGGAAGATGACTTGTTGTTCTTGCCATGCTGGTTCGAATGGGTGTTTGCCATTGTCTCTCACGCTGTATCTTGGCCCATTGACCATGTGCGTCTCTAAGCGTCTAACCTTCTTCTGGTTTCCATCATCATTCCTCTGAATCTGGTGCGTCTCCTTGTGCACATTTTTGACCAGATGACTTAACTTTTCGCTCTTCAGCGCTTTTTCAATTTCTTGCCTTAGACTGATACAGTCATCCGTCAGATGACATGTATCTTTGTGAAAATTGTAGTACAGGTTCGGGTCTTGCCTCTTCTTGTTTGTCATAGGTTTTGGTGCCTTGAAGTCATGGTTTTCCGTCATGAGCACCTCTTTTGGTGTCTTAATGAGCGAAGTCCAGTGCTTCTCTCGATTCTCGTTCCTGACTGCCTTTCGATAACCAATGCGATCGATTGTGTCTCGCGCATCCTCTTTAAAACGAGGCCTTTCATCATAACCGCTGGAATGGTTTGCTTTCCACCCACGGTTTTTGTTTCTGTTTCGCTTGTTGTTATCGCGCGAGCTTCCATTGGAAAAACGATCTTCAGTGTAAGAGTTTTTTGTACCGGCCAACGATTCTTCGGTTTGCGCTACTATCTTCGCGGCCTCCATGATTTTGTCCCATTCCTTTGGCATTCCGTCTTTTCCTGTGATAGTCCTGATGAGACTATCACATCGAATGGCTTTCTTGAAGTGAGCGCGCATCAATTGTTCATTTACACCACCAATCTCTAAACACTCCTTATTGAAGCGAGTAATGAAAATTTCTAGCCCCTCGTTGTCTCTGCGCCAAATGTCTGTTACCTCAGATGTGTCGCGCTGATAACGTCTTTGCTGGCTGAAATGATTTACAAATTGGGTTCTAAATTCAACCCATGACGTGATCTTTCCAGCCAGAAGGCTGTCGAACCAGGCGCGAGCAGCCCCTGTGAAGGTCTGGATAAACAGATGGCACCACGTTGGCATGTTCCATCCTCCCATTACACCAACGCTTGTGAATACTCGAACATGATCGTCTGGGTCAGTTAGACCATTGAACTTTCCCACTGTTGGAGGCAATTTTTCTTTTGATAGCGGGGCTAGAGCAATCTTTGGAATGAACTTCGAGTGTTCGGCTGCTTCAGCTGGTCTGTAGGCGAGGCTGAAGTCTTCTTCTGCTTCTTCGTTGTATGCGATGCGCTGCCTTGGCTTGTAACACTCATGATTTTTCTGCAGACGATTGAAAAATGAGGAACCCTCATCCTCTTGCCAAGTGTAATCATCCGGATCTGGGTCGGGTTGCGCGGCCCGAGCCGGCTATGAACTTGACCCCTTCGAACATTTGACGGATGGTCATAGTAACTGCCTGTCTCCCCATGTGTGTCGCGCTTGTCATGCACGCTTGTCCTTCTCAAGGGAGGAGGTCTGTTGGTTCTTCCTTGAATATTCTGTTGCGGGGGTGTCTGGTGCGCCCCCTGACTTGGACGCGGAGGAGTAACCAAGGATGGTTCAGCTTGTAGAATTGCTTGTTGTGCGGTCAAAGACTGATACACAACATTTATGGTAGGAATCTGTTTGGCATACCAAGAAGCTAAAGTTTCGCCTTCTGGTAGCCCTAGTAACGCCGAAATGTTCGGGTTTGGAGCTGGGTTTGAAGGACCAGCGACATGACTTCCTGGGGTTCCCGTTGGAGTGATGCGAGTGATGCTCGAACGGGGTCCCCCGGTGATTGTTGCTTTGATTTCACCTATCTCTTCAGCAGGTTGGACTTGGACGTTGGGATTGTCCTCACCCAATCCTACGTTAGAGTTTGTGCCAAAACCGAAATTAGGAATGATCCCTTGACTAGCCATTATGAAGAGAAACGAAAAAACTCAGTAAAAAGAAGATAAAAGTGATTGTAAAAATCGGTGGGCGCCAATGAAGAAACACGAAACTAAATTTAGGGTTAATTAGTTTGGTTTATGTTTCAAACATGAGGGTGAATCTTCTTTTAACTTTCTTGAGCTCCGTAATGATCCGATCTTCCTGCAAAACAGAACACCGTTAGCTCGTTAAGAGGGGAATATGGGGGTTTCCCTCTTAACCAGACTCCGGCATGATAATAAGTATCTGCTTTGAGGAAATAAGTATATGTTAAGAGTGAGAGTGAAGAGAGCAGAATGGGTTAGCCTGTGCATGAAGGTCTCTATTTATAGCCGGAGAGGTGTAAGAAGAGATGGGCTGATGGGCCTTGGGCAAAAAGGCGACAACAGAGAGTATCCTTCTTGTCTCACTGGTATCGACCGTTAGTGCCTTCTAGAAGATCTCCAGTGCTGGCGCACCTTGATTGGAGCCACGTGTCCCTGTTGCCGGCCCTGTTGTCCCTCTGCCATCAGCAGGTAAGTGGAGATCATGGGGCAGGTGTCGCCGCCCCTTGATTGGTGCCACGTAGACGTCCTTGTGTAGGATCGTGAAACGACCTAACGAGTCGATCAGAAGAGTGCTCAGACTGAATCAGAGGCGGAATTCATTGATTCGGTCTTCGTTTATCTTGGATTCACTATTAAATGTCTCGTATATTAATCTCTGAACAATTTACAATCTGGAGACACTTCGACAGCACCTCGGCGTCGGAAATCAGAAGTTACAAATGAGAAAGTTTGAAGGGTATTTATAGGAGTGAACCCCTGACCGTTTGAAGGTGACATGCACCCTTCAAACGGTCACCTCTTCAAACCGTGACCTCTCAAACGGTCAGCCTATTTCAAACGGTTACATGCACAAACAAACGTACATTACATTCAAACGGTCAACTATTCTATATTTACATGTAACATATTTTGTCTTCTTGTGTAGATCTTTCATATGATGCAAGATGATGATGTCACATATATGATGTCATCATCATATATGATAACATCACTCTTGTTCAGCCGTGCAACGAACCTGAGACTCGATATAAGACGAAGTCGACAGATGAATGCACCAACAGACTCCCCCTCAGATGTTGACGAGTCTTAAGTGTCGAGTCTTCGCATCTTCAGTCTTTATCAGTCTCTTTTCTTTCTTTCTTAGCATATACCAAGATCTTCTCTTTGGCTCTAACCTCGTCAGACTCCCCCTCTCATCATGATGGCATCGCTGTCTGGAATTAGCTATCACCTTGAGATTGCATCCTGGCTTTAACTCTGTTTAAGCTCATTTCCTGCACAATCTTCTAACAAACACATAAGTTTTTACTTAAATCAATAAGAAAAACTTACTAGTAATAGTTACATCAAGTTCAAATTAATGACCTTGATAAACTAATCTAACTTTCTTTTTCAAAATAAATTTCACAATTCAGCACACACACTCCCAAACCTGTTCATCATGTTCAGCACTTGAAATTTCGAAAATCAGCTCTTCAACATCTGTTGTCGAAAATCATTTTGTATTTTTCAAAATTTATGCTAAAACACACTAAAATCTTTTTGGATTTTTGAAATAGAATGAAATGCAGTAAAGAAATATTTACAGACAATATTTTTGTGAGTTCGTGTAAGAGGATCATATCAGTTTTTGAGACAAGTCACCAACACCGTTAAGCTTTAACATTTTCAGTTTTAAACGATTCACGTTGATTGACGATATTGTTGTCCACATAAACTCAATCTAAAAACTTTCGAAATGCTTACCGATACGTTAAGGTATATTAATATAGCACTAAATTCTTATGGACCCCACAATCTCAGCATATCCCCTCATCATGCAATACACTATCTCAAGTAATGCCTTTAAACTTTTATCAACTGTAATTTGTGCGAAAACAAAGCAGAATGTTTAAACATTAACAATCAGGTCGATACTTCCGTATACGCAGAGAAAGTCCAATGTTTAAACAAAATAAGAAAAATAAAACAAGTTGAAGTTGTTTAGGCTTTAACCACCAGGTCGATACTCCCGTATACGCAGAGGTGATCCAAAGCTTAAACGAAACACCAAAGAAAATAAAGCAGAACGTTTAGGCAACAACATCCAGGTCGATACTCACGTATACGCAGAGGATATCCGATGCTTAAACAAAAGAAAGAAATAAAACAAGTTTAAATCTTTGCAAAATGAAATACACAATCACAGCGATTTTTCAGCAAAGTTGTGAAAGTTCACAAACTTAACCGGTTTTATGTCTTTCGACAATCAGCGATTACCGAGTTGGCACACAATCAAGGACAAAACTAAGTACTATGCTTTTGACCATGTTTCCCACTAGAACTAGGCTTTTTCATTTAAGTTTGTATCGTTATCGCAAATCTACTAGTCTAGCTAAGCCTACCGTCACATCTTTAGTGAGATCGTTTATCACATTTTATCTCTCCATTTCTTTAGCATGCTGTGACAGTCTAACTAATCTACTATCATTTCCTCTTTTTCACAACAAAACTCATTTTAAAATTTTCAATGTTTTTGACATTTTCAAATTTTCTAATTTTTTTAAAATTTTTACTCCCCCTAAAATCAAAATATGTCTCAATTTTGATTTTCTGGGAAAATTTGAAAACCAACTGTACAAGAAATGTGACAACATGATGAGAATTGCTTCAATTCTCCATTCACTTGGCTTGAACAATCAGAACTCCCCCTGACAACAAAACATTTTCCCATGGTGATTTCAAAACACTTAAGTTTGTTTTAATCAAAATGGTTTTTCCGGAAAATTAGCTTTGTGTACCAACCACTTATAGGTTCGGGGACATCACATCATCTTGTTCTTTTTAACCACATGTAGATTTATCATTTTCCGATTTTAAACCTCAACACCACTTGTAGAAAATCAAGTACAACTTAATGTCCCTGATTTACCACTTGTAAATGGAAATATCACTTTCGTGAATTTTTCAAGAAAGATGCCGATTCCTGCTCCACTCTTACAAACCTGGGAGCTCCGGCAAGTCAGGTTTTTCATTTAAACAGATTCACCCAAGCCTGACTGTCCTTGGGTGATTTTGAATTCTTGTTCAACAATGGTGGAAAATTTGCATCATCCATTGTTAGACCAGAATTCTCAACTTTTACCTCAGCAAATGGCTCCTCTAGTTTTAACGAACCAGGATCATTGCCTGAATGTGGCTTGTTTGACTTTGATGAGCCAGATTCATTGCCAACATGTGGCTCCTTTGTTTCCGAAGAAACAGATTCATTGCCACAAACTTTCTTCTTCTTATTTCCCTCTTTCGTCCTCAGATTTGTATCTGATGAATGCGTTTTGGTTGATTTGTTGTTCTTTGGTGAGCAAGACGATTTATCAGAACTTTTATCTGTTTTACCAATTGTATCCGAGGACAAAATCCTTTCGAGATACTCTCTCGCTTTCTTTCTCTTCTTCCTCAGTCTGTCTTTTTGCCCTTGAGAAAGCTTCACTTTCATTTCCTGAACTTTAGGTTCTTGAACCTTTTGTTCTTTGGGCTTTGCTTCGACTTTGACTGGTTTCATCTTTGCCATTTTCTGAGATTCAGCCCTCAATCTTCCCTTTGATCTCATTGGGCAATCTCTGGCAATGTGACCTCTGATTTAGCAATTATAGCATCTTCTCGTCTCATAACTCCAATTCTGGCAGTTAACAGCAATGTGTCCTCGAACACCACAAGTGTAACACACTCTGTTATCGTACCAATCACCACTATCACTCCAAACACTCAGATCATAGCATTGTCTGGCTTTGTGGTGATCATCATCCCTCCTGAAAGCTGGATTTGGCTTTGAAGCACTGTGGTCAAACCTGCACCACTTATTACCAACAATTTTTGAGTTTTGATTTTCCAATTTTTTTTATTTTTTATCACGATTGGATGATTGAACTGATGAACTTTTATTTTCTTTTTGAAGATTTTTCGGTTTTTTATCCTTTTGTTTTTGTTCCACATTCTTCTTTACAGGTTTTTGCGTTGAGCATTCACCTTTTTCAGTAGAATGTAGAACAGTATCTTGAAACATTTCATTTAATTTCAAAAATATTTTTCTTTTCAATTTCATCATCAGTTTTCTCATCACAATCTTCAACTTTGACATTGTCAAAGTTTGTGACATTGTCACTTATTGGAACAGAATTGATCGGTTTTGGACATGGATAATCTGGTGTTGATGACAAAGTCTCAAAACCTATCAATTTCTCTTCAAGCTCTTTGATTTTAATCCGAGCTTTTTCAGCTTCATTTTCAAATCGAATGATTTTCTGAAGATGAGAATTTATTTCAATTTGTTTTTCAAGATTATTTTTAAAAATAGCAGATTTCTCATCTTCTAAAATCTTCATTTGACTTTGAAAATCTTTTTCAAATTTCAATTTTTTATTTTCAAATTCTTTTTCCTTTTCTTTCAAAATCTCGTTATCTAATGTCAAACTGTTCAAATCATTTAACAGTTTGTCATTTTCAGATTTCAACCTCTCACAATTTTCCTGCAAAACAAGAATCTGTTTATCAGCAGATTTCTTTTCATTCTTCATCACTGAAATCTCTTCAGTTTGTTCCTCTCCCACTTGGACACCTTTACTCTTGCTCTTCTTTAATATTGATTTTCCACTTTGACTTTTCTTCTTCTCAGCATTGATCACCATCTGTTCTTCAATCTTTTTAATGAGTGGACAAATTGTCAGTTGGGAAAATTCTCCAGAAGTCTTCAAGTTTAAGATATAATTTTCCCATTCTTCTTGAGGTAAAGCACTGACAAATTTTTCAACCCATTCTTCTGATTCTTTTTTAATACCCTTCTCAGACATTGAGCGAACAAGATGGCTATACCTCTCAATGATACTCTTTGTACTTTCTCCTGGACAACCTGAAAATGAATCAAATTCTTTATTTAATACATTTATTCTATCCAATGTTTCTTTTGTCACATTAAAGAAATTGATATCCATGATTCTTGTAATTCAAGCGGAATAGTAACCTTTCTTTCAAGCGAATACACCTGCAAAAACAATACCTCAAGCGAAAACAACTTTTTAATTATCTGACAACACGTGATGATTCACATGAACTTCAGTATTCACATTTACCAACAACGATTTAGAAATTATAAAAAGTGGTCAACAGAATGTATGAACTAAATTCTTGTAACTTGAACCTTTTGAATATCTCACGTGACCTGACAACAACTTAACCAGCCAACACTTATCAACTCACATGCTCACAACAATCAATGATTTGTACTTTCAATCCACTTAACAATCCACTTAATCGACAACAATTAACTGATAATTGTGATTGGGTCGAAAAATTTGTAGTGGGCTGATGATATAATAGTAAATGTTGGGCCGAGAGCTTTGTTTACAACAGAGATTCACATGGACTGCAATCAATGGCAGACAATATCATCTTTCAAAACTCTTTGATCGATAAAAGTAACAAGCCGACAACTCTGACCAACACATGAATTCAATCAATGTTTCACATGCATAGCTGACAACCCAAATTCACGTGATGACAGTTGTGGTTTAATATGACTCCAATACTTGTTGACTGACAATTTGTACAATAATTCACATGATTTCTTGTTCCCAAGTTCCAATAATTTCTTCACACAACACAATGCAATTTCACGTGAAACACTGACCTACTTTCAACCTGGATGGCTAGCTTCAAACTGGATGGACAATTTCAAACGGTCACGATGGCAACTTTCAAACAGTCATGTCACGTTTCAAACGGGAAGGTCAATTTTCAAACTGTCATGTGCATTTTCAAACTGTAAGGTGGCAGTTTCAAACGGTCAGACGCAGATTTCAAACGGGAAGGTCAATTTTCAAACTGTCACGTCCAGTTTCAAACGGGAAGGTCAGGTTAAGTTCAAACGGTCACCGATTTTTATGCCATTTTTACCAGTTTTACTTCGAATTTAGAGCTGAAACTTTCAAGGGTTTGTTAAAATGCACTTTTACACGTTCTGTGAAAGTTATAGCCGATTTTAACCGTGAAAAGTATCAATTTTGTGAAAGAAGGTGTAGAAAATCAGAATTTGCTAGCGAAAACGAGCTAAACGGTAAGAACTCTTCCTCCTGAGCTCTGATACCACATGTAGGATCGTGAAACGACCTAACGAGTCGATCAGAAGAGTGCTCAGACTGAATCAGAGGCGGAATTCATTGATTCGGTCTTCGTTTAGCTTGGATTCACTATTAAATGTCTCGTATATTAATCTCTGAACAATTTACAATCTGGAGACACTTCGACAGCACCTCGGCGTCGGAAATCAGAAGTTACAAATGAGAAAGTTTGAAGGGTATTTATAGGAGTGAACCCCTGACCGTTTGAAGGTGACATGCACCCTTCAAACGGTCACCTCTTCAAACCGTGACCTCTCAAACGGTCAGCCTATTTCAAACGGTTACATGCACAAACAAACGTACATTACATTCAAACGGTCAACTATTCTATATTTACATGTAACATATTTTGTCTTCTTGTGTAGATCTTTCATATGATGCAAGATGATGATGTCACATATATGATGTCATCATCATATATGATAACATCACTCTTGTTCAGCCGTGCAACGAACCTGAGACTCGATATAAGACGAAGTCGACAGATGAATGCACCAACACCTTGTGTACTTATTGTCTCTCGCACGTCAGACGATCGTGGAGCACGATAGAGCACAGCCTGGTGGACGCTGATTGGCTCTTTCTTCTGCCACTTGTACCTTGTGTACCTTCTGAAGTGGCTTTGTGCCCTAACTCCTGCGCGACCCTTGTTGAGCACGTAACTAGCCCGCGCAGGGGCCTATGGGCTGGAGGCTCCTATTCAGAACACAAGTGTGAAAATTGATGTTATCCTTTGTTTCGACCTCGCGCGAGGCCAGGGTCTGCCCGAACAGCTCGCGCAGGTCAGGAAATTGATCAGCTTGCTGAGTAAGGAGTATGGTCCAGCGCGCGACCTGAATGGTCTGCGCGACTTTTTGGGACCATACCCCTTCAAATGTGAAAAAGTTAGTCGGTGTCACAACTTTTCAAAAGGTGAAACCGCATAGGGAATAACTTTAGGTATTTTTTTGTATTCGTAGAGACCATCTTATTTATATAACGTGCTTTAAATTTATCATGACGATGCTTTTTTCATTATTGTATCTATATATTTATATAATGTGTTTTAAATATATCATAACGGTGTTTTTTTCATTATTGTATCGTATTTTTATTATGTGATGAATCTTACCCGACCCGAACCGTCGAACCGACCCCGTATTTTTTTAAGTTTGGACATATGATATTGGAACATTTAAAAAAGTGAACCCCTTGGAAAAAAATCTTGGATCCGCCACTGGTTGTGCCCTGTTAAATGCTTCATCAAACCTACCGACCTTTCTAATAAAGTTATTGATCGCCATTGATGTTATCACAATACTCACTTGGTGCTCGTACATGTAAATAACATGCATATCTTTCAATAACGCCCACCTAGCTTTCCACACTCCAAAAGTTGGTTCAATGATATTTCGCTATGATGAGTGGTAATAGTTATTTTTTTATGTTTGGACATATGATATTGGAACATTTAAAAAAGTGAACCCCTTTGAAAAAAATATTGGATCCGCCACTGGTTGTGCCCTGTTAAATGCTTCATCAAACCTACCGACCTTTCTAATAAAGTTATTGATTGCCATTGATGTTATCACAATACTCACTTGGTGCTCGTACATGTAAATAACATGCATATCTTTCAATAACGCCCACCTAGCTTTCCACACTCCAAAAGTTGGTTCAATGATATTTCGCTATGATGAGTGGTTATAGTTAAATGTCTCTTTTTCTCTGCGAGGAGCACATATAGCTCTAGTATGGGGACATCAAAATTTGGTATATGATAATGAATTTTCCTACCTTTGTATGGAGCAAGATACCCTTTAGTATTTGGGCATCTGGTATCAACAGCGTAATATTTATCTGCAAATAAAAGAAACATTTGTTATTCGTTTCAAAGGAGTATTAAAATCATAAAAATTACAGTACTAAAATTATACTAACTACCCGTGAGATGTGGAAATTGAAGCTCCGGTCTTTGTAACGCTTCAATGAAAATTCCCGTGTCGTGTGCAGTCCCCTCTCATCTGGCCCATACAAATGTAAAGCACATGTTAAAATCACAAGCAGCCATTATATTTTGTGTAGCTTATCCCTTTCGACCAATGTACTTTGCTTGTTCGTTCAATGGATCTAATGCCCTCACATGTGTCCCATCTATAGCGCCAAACTGTCACACCCTGACTTTTGCGGAAGCGTATGATGTGTGACCTGTTCAATACCATTGCATTCAATTATAATAAACAACTATATGATTAAAACATGATGTTCATCCATTCATAAGTTTAAAATGTTACAAACACATGTCATTAAGTTTCAACCAACATATCCTCAAGTTACGTCACAAATCAAAAGTGGATGACATCAAAACTTGAAATTTATGTCTTGAAAACAACACCAGCGCCCAAGATCCATCTTGTTTCCTGAAATACATGTAATTTTGAAAACATCAACAAAAGTTGAGCGAGTTCATGTGTTTCTGTATGAGTTCGAATAATCTTGTAAACATTTGTATGTATGCCTTTGTAATCCGGTATGAAAACGTCTATGAACATATCAATTAATGTGTAGCTAATACATTAATATGTGTGCAATGGTGCAGGAAGGCTCAAACCTTGCAGATTTTGTACCGGGCTTCCGGCTGGAAGACATAGTCACCACCTTCGGCCACTTCCGGCCCAGGGGTGGGGCTCGCAACACCCAAATAGATCTATCACTCATGTCCCTCGGTCCTTATACGAGGATTAATGGTCTTAAGCGTTATACCCACCACTCACATGATCTAACAGTTCATTCCTTAGCTAACCATACCATTTGTAAACGTTCGTAAACAATTGTAACATGTATTTCACCCCCGAAGTTATAAAACTGAAAACAGTTAAAAGAAAAGGGGGACATGAGCTCACAATCTTGCGTCCTGTTGTCCGGTGTAACTCAAAGGTCTTGTCCTGAAGTCGTGCAACTACCTACACACGTGCTGTGATTTATTAGACGGCTAGGTCGTGCCACGACTTTTAGTCTTAATTGTTATGACTTGGCATCTTTGAGTTACGTTTTTGATGTAATAAATATTATTCCAAAGTATATAATTTTAACTTAAATTATATTTATTATTTATTGGAATATTTGTTAAAATAATATATTTTAACTTATATTGTCTTGTAATCCTTCCATGAATATTTTCCCCAAGGATGGGCGTACTTATACTTGTATTTTTAGACTTGCGCATTTTGCCAAGTATTGGTGGCATATTCCGGTGTGTATTTGTACGCACGAGGATACGTATTTTTGTTGTATTTATTAAGTATTCTTATACTTAATTTTTGTATTGAATTTTCCGGAATATTATTATTAACCAATAAAAATCACCAATTTATATTCTTAAAATGTATTTATTTTAAGAAAACTTTTATAGAAATTATCTATAAACCTTTCTTGGCAAAAATAATTATATTTTCATATAAACCTCAAAGATAATATATTTTCGAGATTATCTCAGAAAATATTTATAATTCCATTTTCACCCAAAATAATAATATTTTCATAATTTGTTTTAGAAAATATATATTTTCTTCCAAAAATAATATACCTTCTAATAATTCAAGAAAATATATATCTTTTCTCTATTCAAAATAATGTATTTTCTACTTGATAAAGATATGATATATTTTTGTAACACTTGTAAGAATTATAATTTCCGTTTCTTTGGTTTCCAAAATACCGTTTAACCTATTTGTCGAAATATATATAAACTTAATTCCGGAATATATATGTAATCCATACTCCTTGTTCGGTTTGTCCAACATTTGGGGATAAATTATATATTTGTTTTCTTGGAATTTTTGGTAATATTTTGTATTACAATATTTGTATTTTGGTGAGTTATATTATTTTCAAGTCCTAAAATAATATAACTAATACACATAATATACAAGTAGCACACAAATTGTGACTTCTAAATATATTTTCCTAAATATATACTTAGTCACTTTTATTTATCAAAAATCAACCTCCAATATTTGTAATTTTTGTAACAAAAATTATGGCAAATTTTATATGAAAAACCATGGTTAAAGATTTACTTATAAACGCTTGTTTAAAAATATTTTTCTAAGTGTTTAAATTTCTACAAGAATTTTGCCATAGTTTCCCCTTAAAATGGAGGTTTCCATGCTTTAAAAAGCATATCATTTTCTTTTAAAATCACCATCAATCATCAACAATTCATTCAAGACTTACCAAGAGCCAAAATCATGCAATTTACACTACATCATGAACTTGAAATTTTGTAAAAGTTTGTAGTAACTTACTGACGAGGTATGGTACTGGACCCGACCCGAGCGGTCGGACTTTCCTGTTATTGCGTACTAACCCATGAAGCCCAGTGCGTTGTAGTTTATACTACACTAGGTTGTGGGCTTGTAGAGACAACCCCTAACTGGGTCTGGCCCATTGAGGTTAGGGTTTTCCCATATCTCCTATATAAGAAGGTCTCCACCTGCTTATTAGGGCATGTGATATAGGGCAAACCCTAACTCGATAGCTTGACGGAATACTCCATAAGTCAGATATTAAAAGAGCGCCTATTAGAATCGCCCACTAAACAAAAAGTGTCGATAAAGGTTTCACCTCTATTTTAAGCACACTTATCTACAATACAGTTAAATCGATTAACAAGCATGTCGGAGTTTTCTTAGCATGTTATACTTCATGTTTACTTGTTGATTTCTTTTTATTACCTATCAAGTTCAAAGATACTAACATACTTTAGCAACACTGAACTGGGGGACTAGCAGGGTATAGCGCCATTACGCCTTAAAAGTGATCAGTTTTCCTCAGGCTGCCCATTAAGGTGATATCCACTGCACATTAACCCGCATCGGCTCTTATATAATGTGGATGTTTCAATACGCCAGACGATATTTATACTTCTCGCATCATTTGGCCTACGACTATACCACTCGACACAACATATGCAATTTGGTAGTCAAGACAAACGCACAACAAAACCAAGATACTTGATTATCTGAATAAGTATTCCACACGCTATGCGACAGGAAAAATACTTATTCGAATGTGTATTCTCCACGCTAATACGCGACATGGATAACAGAAAACCCTTACGCCATAGTCGATGAGGTATTTAAGCCACCTACTATAAGCGCCCCATGCCAATGCGCGCCCGGGAAAAGCACGTAGTAGCTTACATAAAGTGCTTATTCACGCCTAGCGCGTATAAAGCATTTTATTATCTCAATGAGTGTTCACTCACGCCAAGCGCGTAGAAAGCACTTTGTTGTTCAAGTGTTCATTAACGCCACGCGCATTATAAAGCACTTTCTGATATCTACAAGTGTTCATATAAACATTTGTAAACACAACATACCACTGCACTTAAACTGCATATTACGGTACAAAATATTACCACCGCATTTGAACTGCATATCACGATAAAAACAACTTTGACGTGAAATATTTTTCATAATAGCAAAGTCAGATGATCAAATTATACAGCGCTAAGAGTGGGCATCTTGGTAATAGATGTATTCAACCACTACTACTCCAGTGGGTATCTTGGTAATAGATGCACAACCACTGATGAAAAATCAAGTACTTGTCCCACAATTATAAAAACATTGTGGGGAACATAAATAACGCTCTAAGCACCCTTCCGAGGTCACTGAGCATAGCAAGCACCTCTGCAGGGGTGCATTGTACATCATTCTTTCCGACTGCAACGAAAATCGTCATAACTGGATCGTCAATAACAACGACTGGTACCACCACCAGCGGTTCTACATTAGCCTAAGGTGGCATAACATTCGCATGTGCATCTATGACCACCAGTGGCTGCACATTACGACAACAGAGATACCGATGACACGGACGCGTGGTAGGGAACGTTGCCACCTCAACATCAACTCTTTCAATGAGTTGAAGGTCGTTAGCGCACCATATGTTAACGAACAAAATCCACACCACAGGGTGGATATTTTACAGTAGCCCACATGATTATGTGCGCACCGCTAAGGCAGGGTCACACCCGAAAGGATCATCTAAAGGCGATATACTGAACTACCAAAGCTCAGCTTGTTCCAAGGCTCAGGCGCGGGACCTAACCACATACGCGCAACCTTAACTAGCTCGTGGTAATGCAGACGACAATTGTCTATAACCAATCAGCGTGCGTCGGGTTTACCCAACCAATTTCCACGATGAGCAATCGTATACTATTCATTGCTCCATTATCTCTACTCACAGCCAACGACAACCACAACAAACGTGGCCGACGACTTTCTCGCACCCGGACGGCATGTAAGCCTAAAATTAGTGACCTTCACTCCCGAGCTCCTAATAAGTCTAAGTGCTCCTCCCACGCTTTCACGCGGGAGCAACACTAGACTGGGGGACATGACGAGGTATGGTACTGGACCCGACCTGAGCGGTCAGACTTCCTGCTATTTATCACTTTTATAGTAATTATATATTGTTATTGCGTACTAACCCGCGAAGCCCAGCGCGTTGTAGTGTATACTACACTAGGTTGTGGGCTTGTAGAGACAACCCCTAACTGGGCCTGGCCCATTGAGGTTAGGGTTTTCCCATATCTCCTATATAAGAAGGTCTCCACCTCCTTATTAGGGCATGAGATATAGGGCAACACACTTTTGTAGCTGGAAATAGGGGATTCTTCCTCTACCGGCCGTCTCTACACTGCCCACGTTTCTCTTTTCTTGTTTACAGGTCTAGGATGAAGTGGAGAAGACGAGATGTGGCCGTTCATCATCGTAGAAGTATCGACCCGTCTAGGTCCATTCTTCTTCACTTACTATGTTATTTAGTAGGTTTAGTTACCCTTAAAAATATGGTTATTTGTTTATAAATCACATTCTTGTAAAATTTAGTCTTTTACAACTTGTAGGATGATTTTTCTAAAAATAATTCCTTTGCATTTTTCTTGTTACAAACATGTTTCTAGATTTGATTAAACACTTAAAACATATTTATCTTCTTTAAAAATCATGATCTTGTAACTCTTGTAAATAACTTTGGTTTCTTGAGAAAACTATTTTTGAAATCATTCATTTACAAGTCTTATAACATGTATCCATCATCATCATACACAAAAACAATTTCATTTTTCAAGTTTATGTTCACATAATGGATGGTCATTTTAATTTTCACAAGATTCATCCTTTCACTTGCTAGATCATGTGTTTAATCACAATCTAGCAAGCTTCTTATGATGGTCATCATCATAATCATAAGAAATCAATCATCAAATACCACATATACACTAAAACAACATAGATTCTCATGTTAGTAAGCTTTATGTGAAAGATTATCTTCTTGTTTCTTTAAGATTTATTAGATTAACTCATTACATAATCTTTTAACCATCAAAATAAGAAGTAAAATCAAGTTACAAGAGGCTTACTACTAGCACAAGGCTAGGGAAGAAATCAAAGATGAAGAAGGTGATAAACAAGGTGGATAAAAGCTCTAGGAAGTGGTTCTTCAAGCTCCAATGCTTCCTAGCTTCTTAATCTTGCTTCTTGCACCTTAGAACCTCCTTGGATTGTATGATAATGAAGTAAAAATGGATGTGTTGTGATGGTGGGTTTAGGACGAGAACAAGGAAGAGGGAAGAGGAGAAGATGATGTTGCTGAAGTGGTGAAAATGAGTCTTATGTTGCTACTAGTGGTCTTTTAAACATGAGCTTCCAACATTGTTTAGTCTAGAGGTTATTATGTTCCTAAAGCACCAACAAATCTAATAAATAATGAAATAAAATCATGGGGGTGGGTCCCCATGTCCATAACCGTAAGTGAGGGGGTATATAGTTGGGTTTCAAATGTAAGTTAGTTAATCTAGTTAAGTTTTAAGTGTAAAGTTTAGTGTTTTAGGTGTAATAATGTTTTAGGATGAATTATGATGTTCGGTGACCATAACTAGCTCGAAAATGTTAAAACAATACTTCTAGTGAAAATTTGGTGTTTCGGGTAGTGTCCGGTTG
>JARYGA010001510.1:5000-7500 GCA_030545235.1 Helianthus tuberosus | reverse complement strand
GAACGTGAAGTCGTGATCGCAAACCACGTAAGAATGTCCCGTGAACAACTTCACAAAGTTTGGTGTCGATCCGAGCATAACGGGCCCGACCCAAGGCCCAACGGCATCGGGCCCGAACAAGGCCCGTTCAACACGTTGACCCGAAACGTGAAGCCGTGGCCCGACACCACCATAAGAATGTCCGCGAGCAACGGTGTCAACTTTCGTGGCGATCCGACGTTCAACGGGCCCGCTCCAAGGCCCAACGACACATCGGGCCCGAACAAGGCCCAAATGAAGACCTGACCCGAGAACGTGAACTCCTGTTCACAAACCACGTAAGAATGGCCCGTGAACAACCTGTACAAAGTTTGGTGTCGATCCGAGCACAACGGGCCCGACCCAAGGCCCAACGACAAATCGGGCCCGAACATGGCCCGGTCAACACGTTGACCCGAGACGTGAAGCCGTGACCCGACACCACCATAAGAATGCCCGTGAACAACCGTGTCAGCTTTCGTGGCTGTCCGACGTCGTTTGGTGCTGTTACGAAGAATCCCGAGAAAACGGACGTACCGGGCCCGCAGGCCCGAATCCAGATTATTCTTTCCCAAGACCACCGTCAACTTGTCCCGATGGCTCACATGAAGTTTGGTGCCGTTCCGACCTCGTTTGATACGGCTATGGTTGAACCACACGGGCGCTCGGTCCCGACCCGAGCCCAGTCAACGTTTTGACCCGATCAAATCGGCCCGTGACCCGAAACGACCCTACTTGGGCCCTACAACAGCCACGTAAAGTTTCGCGACGATCCGACGTTCTTTCATGGGGTTACGGACAATCCACGCCAAACAAGCGTCACGGGCCGACCGAGCCGGGCCAACGGGCCCTCGGGACCCGAAAACTGAATTTTTTTCATCCAAACCCCTTAAAACACGTTACCGAGGTCTCACGCAAAATTTCATGCCAATCCGACGTCGTTTGATGGGGTTTTGAAAAATTATGATTCCTCAAAAATTTAATGTCTGTTCCTGTCACTTAGCTTTTTGTGCAAAATGTATATATAGGGGAGGGGTGGGTGTTGAGCAGCCCATGCCCGGGCAAGGTAGCTGAGCGCCCAAGCCAAAGGAGGCTGGTGGCGCGCGCATAACAGCACAAATGCCCCAACGATGACCGAGAACAAGCGCCCCTCTCCCCTCCCTCCCCCCACCAAGCGCCCCTCCCCCCCACGTTGCCTGCCCACGTTGCCTCGACGACCAGTAAACCTCGAAAATTATGATTCCTCGAAAAATTAATGTCTGTTCCTGTCACTTTAATTTTTGTGCAAAATGTATATATAGGGGAGACCAGGGGCTTGAGCAACCCCTGTGCCCAAGCAAGGGCAAGATAGAAGCACACGAGACGCGAGGTTTAAAGCCTATACAAGCAAGGCGTCGGTCTCCCCAAGCCCCGTTGCCTATAAATCAAGCCCGGTGCCTTGTAAATGCCCCACACGATGCCTACAAGCAACAACGACGTTTGCTAGTTAATCGATCGATGCCCCACACATTGCACCATGTTGCCTAGTAAACAAGCCATGCTGCCTTGGAAGCGCCCCACATCATGGCATGTTGCCTAGCACGCTGCCCAGCACGCTGCCCTTGTTCCCGCACGACGACCTGAAAGCGTGGCTGACCACGTGCTTGCCTTCAAAAATTATGATTTCTCAAAAAATTAATGTCTGTTCCTGTCACTTTACTTTTTGTGCAGAATGTATATATAGGGGGGTGGTAGTACTCTTGGGGTAGAGAGGCATGTGCTGGGATGGCATGCCAAGGCATGTGCTGGGATGGCATGCCTTGGTGTGTGCTGGGATGGCATGCCAAGGAGAAGCATGTGCTAGGAAGGCATGCCAAGGCCAAGCCAAGGCCAAGGCAAGCACATGCATTGTGAGCGAGATGAGACGGTTGTCTTTACCCCAAGAGTGCCCAAGGGAGAGGAAAGAGGTGTCAAACGCATGCTGAGCCCCACTTCGGTAGTTTGGCACCCCCATAGGCATTGAGGCAAGCGTGCCTATGGGAAAAGTCTGTTGAGCTTGTCAGCCATGTTGGGTATTATTGTCTGGAGGAGATGATGGCACAAGGATGCTGGCTTTAAGGTAACGTTCCGGCAGCACAGCCAGCCCGCAATTGCTAGTTCAAGCGGGTGGAATCTGCCTATAGGGGCGTTGCTTGCTCGCGGTGGAATTGGGCACGCCCAATATGTATCATCGACCGACGACGTAGTTCCTGCATGGCCCCATAGGTATTCAGGCAAGCGTGCCTATGGGAAAAGTCGGTTGAGCTTGTCAGCTATGTTGGGTATTATTGTCTGGAGGAGATGATGGCACAAGGATGCTGGCTTTAAGGTGACGTTCCGGCAGCACAGCCAGCCCGCAATTGCTAGTTCAAGCGGGTGGAATCTGCCTATAGGGGCGTTGCTTGCTCGCGGTGGAATTGGGCACGCCCAATATGTATCATCGACCGACGACGTAGTTCCTGCA
>JARYGA010001509.1:0-26625 GCA_030545235.1 Helianthus tuberosus | reverse complement strand
ATCTCTCATGATGAGAGAGTTCTGTCCCCGTCATGAAATTCGAGCCTTGGAACGAGAGTTTGACGATCTAAAACAAGATGGGGGAGAACACCGTGCATATACGGATCGATTTGAGGAACTCAGTCTTTTGTGTCCTACTATGGTTACCCCGTTGGAGAAAGCGATAGAGAGGTATATCGATGGTTTACCCGATTCCATACAAGATATTGTGACTAGCATTAATCCTACTACTGTTCATCATGCGATCGAGTTGTCTGCTACCCTGACTGAGTCACAAGTCAGGAAGGGTAAACTTACCTGCAAGGGTGATAAGAAGAAGTCGACCGAACCTGTCAAGGAAAAGGGTAAGGGTAAGAAAGGTGAGTCATTGAAGAAGTCGAGAAAGCGAAAGGGTGCTCAGAACTTTGCAGTTACTGCTCTGAATCCTCAGAACCCACCAGCTCAACCACCTGCGAAGAACGCGTATGCTGGTACCGCACCTCATTGTGCTCGCTGCAACGGTCATCATGTTGCACAACAAGCTTGTAGGCAATGCACAACGTGTGGTAAGTTTAGGCATCTGGCCAACAACTGTCGTTTGGGTCAGAATCAGATTGTTCAAAATCAAGCTCCAGTTCAGGGGAATGCTGCTAGATTCCCACCGGGTTCATGTTTCAATTGTGGAGAGTTTGGTCACTTCCGCAACAACTGTCCAAGGCTGGACAATGCAAACGCGAATGCTAATGCGAACCCGAACGCAAATGTGAATCCCGCTCGTGGGCGAGCATACAATCTGAATGCTAACGAAGCGAGGGCTAACAACGAGGTTGTGACAACTCGAACCCTTGACCCCAATCATCGAGAGAAGGACATTCGATTAATATTCTAATATATTATTATTATCGTTATTCACTGAAATAATAACCCTCGTCCAGAGGTTTAATTATTATTATGTATTTAGTCGGGCCTGTTTGTTTTAGCAAGACACGTAAACATATAACGGGTTCACGCATTTGGGCTAGGCCCAACCCCACTCCCTAAAACATAAACCCTATCCTATAAAAACTCCCTTATAAGCCCCCCCTTTCATTTGAAAAACCCTAATCAATCACATCTAGCAGCCAACACCCTCGGTCTCTCCCTCTTACGAACGTTCCGATAGTCGGCGGCGCTCCGGCGCCCTGTTTTACTCCGGCGATGCCTCCCCTCCGATGAGGCACCCACACAAACCAGCGCAACACACGAACCCCCCCCCCCCCTCGCTTTCTATTCAGTCACCGGAGACTGATATTCTGGCGAAAACGCTGACCAGTTATCTCTGGTCTCCTTCACACACACCCTGTACCTGCACCCTCGTTCTTTTCCTCCGAGGAGACTCGACAAGTGATGGGGGTGTTCAGGTGGCCGACGATGAGGGTGATAATTGGAGCTGACGAGGATGGCAGTGGTGATGGAGTTCCGGCGGCGACAATGGTACCTGGGTTCGAGTGCACGGCAACAGTCATGGAGGTGGTTCTAGTTGGATTTTGAGTCTCAGTTCGGGAATGGAAGCAGTGGCAGCAGCACACTAACCTAGTCTCCTCACAAGCTTTTGGTTAGTGAATATCCATCCGAAACTATTTTTGTGTATTTTAGGACTTTCGATTTGATGTAAATATGTGCTACTGAGTTTGGTGATAAGAGATCTTGTTAAAGTGGTTATTTGAAGCATTGAAATATAAGTAGTTGTTAACTGTTTGGTTGATATGTATACATGATATTTGTTCTAAATGATGATATATGCAGAAGTTATGTTAATGATGAAGTTATGAACTTCTTTGTATAAGTAGTTTGATATCGAGATAGTAGGGAACCCGATGGCTCGTAATGGCCGATTGATTGTTTGTTCGGAATATGCATAAGATGCAAAAGTTGTCCTTTAAAACTGTTAGTCTAAACAAATCTTGTGCGATCCATTACTTGATTTTGTGATACTAATGTGCGTACTTGGAATGTGTTGTAAAGATTTGGATCATGATAAATGGATATTTGAATGACTAGTGATATGAAGTTGATTATAATTCACTGCTTGTTCATTGTTTTGTTAGTTAGGTAGACACCCGCATGATGTCGTGTTTTTGCCTAAATGAATCCGTTTGTTGAAGGTGAAAATCCCAATAAAGAACAGTTTGAATGATATGAAAGTATTTGAAAAACGTTGGTTTGATCTGAATTTAGGAGTGTACGGTACATGGAACATGTTAATAAAATCTGATTGGACAGAACATGTTAAGGAATTATGATTGGTTCGTACATCTGGATAAGGGTTCTAGAAAGATCCCATCTGTGGTTGCGACTCGGCATCAAGTGGTTTCGAGTCGAGACCACTTAGCGACTACTCGAGACCAGGATGTACACTTCAGGGAACTCGAGACTGGACAGGTTGCGACTCGAGATCTTCTGATCTCGACTCAATGCCTGACACGAGACCTCTACGGTTGCGACTCAAATGTTCACAACTCGAGACGAGTTGTTGCGACTTAGAATCCAGTGGTTGCGACTCGAGACCTCATAGTCTCGAGTCGAGACCACCTGGTTTCGACTGGACCACTCTACTTAGTTATTGGGCCGCACAATGTAATATCATGTTTTGGACTGTGTACTGTTTAACTGCTAGAATCTGTTAACTGTTTAACTGCTAGTATGTTAGGATAGGCCCAATAACGTATAGGGTACCGGTTTAACATTCGTGCTATGTGCTAGATACGTGTGAATTATACGTGACATTTCTTGCATGCGAACCTAATTAATATTTAATAACCATAATAGGGTATGGTTGACCAACATAACACAAGTAAATTGTCAACCGAGCAAAGCAGAGGTGAGTTCACTACTTTTTACTTAAAGCATGCGTTCCCGGTGGTTGGGAAACGGAACGAAACACTTTTCCTGGTTTGGGATTGCTTACTATCTCCTTGTGCGGGATACGGTATTACTATCTCCTTGTGTGGGATACGGGTAACAACGCTATTCCCTTGTTACTGGGAACAAACTTACTTACTTCCCTTGTTACTGGGAATAAACTTACTTACTTCCCTTGTTACTGGGAACTTTTAGTTAATTACTGTTTATACTGGATGCAACAAGCAACACTAAACAAAACTCTATCACTCAAGTCCTCACTTCTTAATACCGATTAGTCGCCGGGGTCAGGCGAACGGGTTATTAGTTGATAGCGCTATTTAGGTCTCACCAACCTCACACCGTGCCCGCGTATGGAATCGGGCGTGAACTAATGTAATCTGGCAACCGTCAATGATGATAGAACATTGACAAACGGGGCACTCTACGAAAACGTACGGATGAATAGTATTCGGTATTGTAAAAACAGTTTAGTCGCTTACTTATGGGGTAGCTCCCCATCGCATGTATAAACGGATAAATTAACTGGTTAAACAAGTTTTTGGAAATAAAACTGGAAAACTCTAAACTCGTGAACTCGCCAACGTTATGTTGACACTCTACTGCATGCTTTGCAGGTTGCTCGATACAGTTTAGGACGGACGTTGCAATCAGATGGAGTGCGTGGTTTGTAAGTTTCATGATAACAAACTTGTGGTTTTAAATTACGATATGTCCTACTTTCCCTTCCGCTACAAACTAGAACCATGTTTTATGAAATTTTAAAATTAGGTCACTAATTATGCTAATGTTTATAACTATAACTAATCCGTTCAAAATAATTAGTGGCTAAGATCCTGGTCAGTCACATGCCTCGCGGTAATACTTCGCGTGTGGATTTTGAGGGTGTGACAGAGGTCGTCAATGGTACCTTTCTTGTTAACAATCGACCTGCGTCTATTCTTTTTGATTTTGGTGCCAATAGAAGTTCAGTTCTTCGGTCATATTGTCAATGAGCAGGGTATCCATGTGGATCCTTCCAAAATAGCAGCTATTAAGGATTGGAATACACCGACGACACCTACAGAGATTCGATCATTTCTTGGTCTTGCTGGTTATTATCGGCGATTCATTTCTAATTTCTCAAAGATCACTGTTCCACTCACTGCTTTGACTCCGAAAAATAAGCCTTTTGAGTGGGGACCTAAGCAAGAAGAAGCATTCCAAACGCTAAAATGGAAGCTCTGTGATGCTCCTGTTTTATCTCTACCTGAGGTAAACGATGATTTTGTTGTCTATTGTGACGCGTCGAATCTAGGACTTGGTTGCGTTTTTATGCAACGAGGTAAAGTCATAGCTTATGCGTCTACATAGCTGAAAGTTCACGAGAAGAACTATACGACTCATGATCTTGAATTAGGAGCTGTGGTTTTCACACTTAAAATCTGGAGACACTACCTCTATGAAACGAAGTGTGTGGTTTTCACAGACCACAAAAGTCTCAAGCATATTCTCAATCTAAAGGAGCTGAACATGAGGCAACGATGTTGGGTTGAACTCTTATACGATTATGATTACGAGATCCGCTACCATCCTGGTAAGGCGAATGTCGTAGCCGATGCGCTTAGTCGAAAGGAATGAGTCAAGCTTCATTCTGTTCGAACTCTATCTAATATTCAATCTCGTGTCCTTCAAGCTCAACGATCTTGTGTGATCAAAGGCTTATTGAAATATGAGCTACCACTTCAACTCGAACTTAAACTTGAAACGAAGGACGATGGGTTGCTATATTTCAAGGATCGTTTGTGGATTCTGAAACAAGACGATCTTCGCACCTTGGTAATGAACGAATCTCACAAGTATCGATATTCTATTCATCCTTGTGCTGAAAAAATGTACAAGGATCTTCGTACTCAGTTCTGGTGGCCTGGTATGAAGAAGGACGTTGCCTTGTATGTATCGAAATGCCTAACTTGTCTCAAAGTCAAGGCTAAACATCAACGACCTTTTGGTTTGCTTATACAACCAGAGATACCGGTTTGGAAGTGGGAAAACATTGCAATGGATCTCATCACTAAGTTACCGCGTACATCTAAAGGTCACGATGCTATTTGGGTTGTTATCGATCAATTAACGAAATCAACTCATTTTATACCTATTCGCGAGGATCTATCTGCTGATAAACTTGCAAAGATTTATGTTGATGAGATTATATCACGACATGGTGTTCCTTTGGATATCATTTCCGATCGTGATGCTCGGTTTTCATCTCATTTTTGGAAGACCATGCAATCCGCTTTGGGAACCCAACTAAATCTAAGCACTGCTTATCATCCCCAAACAGATGGTCAATCTGAGAGAACGATTCAAAATTTGGAGGATATGCTTAGGGCATGCGTGATAGACTTTGGTGGTAATTGGGATTCTCATCTTCCACTGATCGAGTTCTCTTACAACAACAGTTATCATGCTAGTATTAATATGGCACCATTCGAATATCTCTATGGTCGAAAATGTCGTTCACCTGTATGTTGGAATGAGATTGGTGAAGCTCAACATACTGGACCTGAGCTCATTCTGGAAACAACAGACAAAATCAAGAAAATTCGCGATAATCTTGTGACAGCTAGAAGCCGTCAAAAGAGTTATGCGGATTTGCGACGTAAGCCCTTAGAATTTCAAATTGGAGACCGTGGCCTACTCAAGGTGTCACCTTGGAAGGGAGTGGTGAGATTTGGAAAGAAAGGAAAACTTGCACCACGATATGTTGGACCATTTAAGATTGTTGAAAGAATTGGAAAGGTTGCCTATCGACTAGAGCTACCTCCAGAGCTTGGAAATATTCATCCGACTTTTCACCTGTCCAATTTGCGAAAATGTTTAGCTGATGCTGATCTTCACATTCCACTCGACGAGATTCAAATCGATGAAACAATGCACTTTGTCGAGAAACCTGTGGAGTCAAAGTTCGCTGGGAATCCAAACGTTGTCCTAAGTTTACTTGGGAACGTGAGGACCAGATGAAGACGAAACATCCGCATTTGTTTTCACATGTTTCCTCTAAATAAAATTTCTGGACGAAATTTCCAAAAGTAGGGGAGACTGTGACAACTGTGCTCTGTAATCGATGTATTATATAAAACAATGTTGGTTATCAATAAAACGATGTGTTTGGTGTTATTATATCTGTTTGTGTGTTATTATATGCATAATTGTGTTTGATGATTTTACAATTTGATTTGATTCCGATTTCAAGCTTTAAATCGCTTTCTAGAAGGTCATACGCAAACTGGTGCCTAAACGCAATCAGTTTAAACGTGACGTACACTTAGGAACTGTGACGTAAGCCAAACATACCCTAAATATCCTTTACATAACTTAGAAATAAGTTTCGAAGGATTCGGTATGGAAAAAACACGTTTATTTGAACTAAAGAACTATTTACGACAAAACTGCGAAACGAACGTTGGTGACCGCCCGGATAATATTTAAATCCCAAAAATATTCTGTTATGATTAAAAATTTATTTTTAATCTGGTCCGTGTTGAAAAATAAATTAAAACGCCTAAAAACGTTATTTTTCAAGTTTAAGCGCGTACCGCGTGTTTCTGCGCAACACAGCGCTTCTACTGCAAAACGCAGACAACGCAGCCAGTTTTGGCAACTGAAATTTATTGCAGTAATATTTTGGCGATTTTATTTTTATAGAATAATAAAAATAATTTAGAACGCCATAAATCAGGATTTAAACGCTAGATAAAATACCCGGTATCCAGTTAAATACCTACTTTTATCTTATTTACCAACAAAATTACATTTACCCCCCCCCCCCATATACAAACTTACTGTCATATATTTGGTAGCCCCACCAAAATATTTTCTTAGATTTTCAAATATCATATATGATCTTTAGGTGACAAGTGTTCATGCATGCCAAGTCCCATATCCTACAAGTCACTCAACCCTTTAAATCTTTCTAAGATCTTACATATCCTACAAGTCACTCAACCCTTTCATCTCTCTCCCCCATAACCGTCCCCTCTCTCTTTCTCACCATATTCATATCTTCAAGTTTTGTTCATCACATTCAAACTCCCTTTCAAACATGTTTCAAGTGGTGTGAAGATACAAAGGTGTTTCCAAGGTGTATTCAAGTGATTTCAAGCTTCCTATCATCAAAATCTCATCCCACAACCTACTTGAATCTTGAAGGTATAACATTAGGTTTAAATCATACTTTTGATTCTTGGTTGTTCTTGATGATTTGAAGTTTCTCTTGAATCTTAGGATTTTCACAAACTTGAAATCTAAAATGAAATGGGTCATGATACAAATAAAAATGGTGGTGATATGTATGTATATATAACTGTACATATATACATATGTGTATGAGTTTTGAAGTTTGAATTCTTGATAAGTACTTGTTTAAGTTGTTACATGTTCTTGAATGATAGTTAAAATGCAAGTGTTTAATGATTTGTGTATGTTATGTTAAATGACCAAGTACATCAGCAAATAAACCTGAATATATCACATATTTGATGCATTTAGATTAGCATAAAATGATGATGTTATGATAGTATGCTTTAGGCACTTGTACATAAGGATACATGTTGAATTAAAGCTCAAGAAGTGATAAAAAATGGTTGTATGACAAAAATATTTTTGAACAGGTTATAAACACTAAAAATAACATTATTTGGTATATTATAATGGCATGAAACTTTCACATAGGTTTGATAGCTTTGCATGTTGTACATATAGCTTAAAAAGTGGTAAATTATGTGAAATTTGCATGACTTATGTGCTTTATGTAAGACCTGCACTATCATGAGTATAACCATTATTTTATTCAGTAAATAACATGGGTTATGTTAAAATTTCAAGTCGTTTCGATTTGGGATGGTTCGGGTAATGTTTGATGCAAAACTATGCGGTAAAACGGTTAAAAATCACCTTTTCGGAGGATTTTTATAAAAATGTTTTAGATCAGTAACCAAACTGATATTTTTAATATAAAAATAAGTATTTTAACTTATATAAAATTTACTTGGTGTTTGGTTAGTCATACGTGACTTCCGACGCCCAAAAACGTTACCGAATCGCTAAAATAAGTGTTTTCCGACATACACTAGAATGGGTTGTTCATGGATAAATTTTATGTGTTACAATGTGCTATGTGTTGTACAATATGTGTATGATTATGTGTTAGTGTTGACAAGATTATGTATTACGATATATACAAATACACCGAAATAATCAAAAATAATAAATTTTCGAGAAATCTCAAAGTTATGTGAAAATTCTAAGTATCGGAGAAACTTCAGTATTTTGTGGGTTTTTGATTATTAAATCATTCTTATTTAATTTAGGATGAATAAATTGAGGGATTGTGTTAACATATAAAAACGCACCCAAAGGTGAGTACATAGATCCCCTCTTTTTACTGTTTTCGATTGTTTTGGGGTGATTCATATGTATCAAAACGATTTCAATATTCTAACGATGGTTTCAAAACGATTGAGATGGTTTATACAAAACTAATAACGATTTTGATAATGTGAACGAACTTGTTGGTGGTAGTTACATAACGAATGACATTCATTAGCATTGATCAAGCCGACCAGTATTAGGTTATGGTACCATAGGATCTGACAAATCCCGTTATCAGACCGGACCCATGGTTATGTGTGGGTTAGGTGGGTAACGACTGAATCTGATGATTGTTAACTTACCCTTTGGAGGTTTGTTAATGCAAGAACGAGTTGAACGATGGACGAGTCATAAAGGTTTGAATGTTATTAGCGAGACAACCAAAAGTAGTTTTCACAATTAAAACGAGAACTATTTGTACGAGAACGATTTTGAACGATTATGAACGATTTAAACAAGTGAACGATGATCTATAACAAGAACGAGTTAAACGATGTTACCCAACGAGGTTTACTAAACGATATAAACCATACGAGTTTTATTACGTGGACGATTTACGATTTGGTTTACGAAAACAAATGTTTTGGGTTAAGATTCATGGCATCAAGGTTTGTAAATTATAACCAATCTGTTTTGACTTGGTTATTCATTTTACAATACAAACATTTCACAAAACAAGGTTTTCTACTATCGAACAACGAAGTTGTACGAGTTATTTCAACATGTAAACGAGCCATGAATCTGACACTCACACAAAAACTATGTGCTCGCCAGCATTTCTTTGCTGACTTTGTTTTTACATATGTTTCAGGTGATGTTGCTTAATATTTATTGCGAATAGGATGCATGCTCACTTAGGACTTGACGAGGCCTTAGTGATTTAATAACGATGATAGACTATGTTTGACTTACTTGTTTAACTTTAGGACAATGTTTAATATTCAATAAAACGAAACTCTTTGTATCCATGGTTTGAAAAAATAATTCTGTTGCAACACTCCCCGACGTTTCTGCCACGGTTTGTTGTTTTACGTGGTCGGGGTGTGACACAAATATTGTTTTTGTTTTAGAAATTTTCTCATTTTTATGATTTTTGAGTGGAATAAAACTGTAACCTTTTTTCTTGTTCATTCTTTGTTGAACTCTTGAAGTGTACTTTTTAGGTTTTTCAGTAAGATTTACATCTTTTATTTCAAAAATATTGATTTCTGTTAATTTGAAAACCATTTTGATATTTTCAATTTGAACACTTCTTATTGGAAATTCTTCATCAAAATATAATTTGTCGGAATCATTCAAAGTATATGCAACTTTGAAGGTTTCTTCATTCAAATTAGATTTTGATAACAAGAATTCTTTATTGTAAACCATTTTGACCGATGATTTTGAACGGTTGACCGACGAACTCGAATTCTCAGATTCAGACTTTGACTCTGACTCTTCATCTTTATCTAACACCTGATCGACCACTTTCTTTATTAACTCAGACTCATGATCAGTGTCAGACGATGTGAATGTAACGTCAATGTTTTCTGGTAACTCATCAGTTGTTTCAGACTTTAACTTTATATTGACTGCCTTTTTGACTTGTTCCTCATTTGGTTTTCTGGGAGAATAACCTTCCCAGATCAGAGGCGGACACTTTTTATAATTTGCACTTTGTTTCTTACCAGTATCCTTATCTCCCGACTTCTTGTCCTGAAAGGCTCCAAAACCTGCCATAGTAGGATAAATTCTATTAATCAAATAATCAGAACTTGAATAACTTTGCATCAAACGTCTTATTCTTTCATTTTTAATCTTTTCAGTCTCCAATTCTTGCTTCAACTTTGCACATTATTCAACATAGTGATTGATGGCCTTCTGCTTAGACATCATCACAGCATTCATCATTGTTAAAGCATCTTCCCTTTCTGAGTTTGTCTTTTGCAAACTGTTAACTGTTCTATTCAAAACATCATATGATTCTTTTACATACTTGACATCAAACAATCATTTTTCTTTCATCTTGTCAAGCTCATTATACTTTTTATCTTTCTCTTCACAATGTTTGCATGGTTCCAAACATTTTAGACAAGGTTTTGTGACTTCAACAATCTTTTCAATTTCAACAATCTTTTCAACATCTTTAACTTCATCACTCTGTTCAGACTTCTCTTCCTGAGCAACATTCTCGCATTTTACCTCTTTCTTTTCTTTTGCTGCTCGTCTCTCCTTTAGCTTCTCCAACTTATCTGCAAAATAAAATTTGAAACTTTCAGGAGAGTTTTGCCAATGTTAATTTGATTGATTTCTTCCTCATCATCGCTACTATCAGTTGATGACTGATCAAAGACTTGTGTCTTTTCTGAAGAAACAGACTCTTCATCTTGGCTTTTCTCATCATCTGCAAACACATCCATCCACTCTTTCATCAACTCTGGTTCTTGAACTATTTGTGCAATGAATGCTCTAAAATTTGAATCAGTCAGAATATATTTGTCCCAGCTAAAACCTTCTGGCACTCTTTCATCAACTTGATTAACAAGATAAGCTTTCTTCTTTCCATCTTCAATAGCATGGGATGATGACGGTTGTTGAACAACTTGTTGATATATAGCTTTCCTATAATAATCATTATTCCTGAACGGATTCTGAGCTCCACCAACTTCTCGATTAGTACATTCCCTCTTGAAATGTCCTTTTTCCCTGCATCGAAAACAAGTAACTTTAGATTTATCAAAACCTAAAGTAGAAACATTAGCATCACGGAAGTCATCTCTTCCTGTAATCTGCTTAAATTTCTCAGCTCTCCTCAACACACTCGCTAAACACCACTTAATATCCATAAGCTCCATTTCCTCAGCATCAATCTGATCATAATCCTCTTTTGTTAGCATAGGATTTCCGATTCTTCCAGCAATCAAACCCTCATAAGATTCTAACACGGTAACAAGTAATGCCATATGTTGGATCTGAGTTTCTTTTTGATTGTATTTTCGTTTGAAATTAAGATGGAAATGAAAGAGTTGTGCAGCGGAATTAAGATGAAAACAAACTTTGCATACAATCAAACGAGAGTAATACTTTAATCAAACATCTTTACACAATGAATCGAAAGATTGAATTTGTTTCAACAACGATTACAATGATTGATGAATGAATGCAAACTCCCCCTCAGCCAGAGCTCAGTAGTTTGTTCGTGCAAAGAAGACGATGTGGTGAAAGAGCTAATAGAACAGTACAATGTACTGAACTATTTATAGGCACTTGCAAACCACTGAGCATCTTAGCTGACGTCACCATGAAAGTGACATCTAACCTCCTAACAAACTCTAACCTCTGATCTATACAAACACTGATGTACTAACTACTGCTATTACATTTCTTTACATAAAAGACACTTAAACAGCTGTTGTAACCTTCCACTGCTGTGAACCCAGCAGTGTCTGTCCGGATCAGCAGTACTTGACTCAAGGCAGTAGATTGAGTCAGCAGAGCTTTGATCTTCCATCAGTCTTTGACATTGGTCAGTAGATGCAAAGCAGCAGTTGTAGGTCAGCACTTAGTAAGACCAGCAGATAGGAGGTCAGTAGATACAAAACCACTTTCAAGGGGAGAGATTTGCATGAACTAACTGTAATCGTCTGCTTATTCTAGATCCACTGCTCTGATCCAGTTTTGGCTTTAATTATCTGTTCCTCTGATAGGGTTCAATCCCAACAATCTCCCCCTGGAACAGATAATGCCAAAACTCTTCATTATTTGTGGAATTCTTTATTGCCTCATCAACAGCTCCCTTATCTGACCTTTGAATTGTAATTCAAAGTCTAGGGCATCTGTATCTTCATCATCCCTGCTAAGTGGAAGATCAAGGAGATCCTGCAAATCTTCAAGACTCAGGCCAAGAGCTTGTTCCCTTGATATTTTCTCCACATCTCCACCAGACCTGAGCAGAGTCAATACGCAGGTCTGTTTGTCAGTTTCCCACTTTTGTATTTTTGAGCCTGGTGGGTTTCTTGGGAGATGTTTATTTGCAGAAGTATTTGGTGAGGTTGGCCTGTTCATAGCTGGCTGAGCAGCACATGCAGATTGTTCCAATTGAAGATCTTCTTTTATCATTACTTCCGTGCCAGCTTTTACAATGGCATCTCCGGCTAAAAGATCTTGAATTGTTTCCATGCGAAACTGGTTTTTGCTCCTTCTTTTGTAGATGGCAGCACCAGCTGGAGCAGTGGTTCTTTTGACTTGCAGCTTTGGTGGTCTTTTTGAAACCGCTGCTTTGGAGTAGTCAGGCTTTTGTGGAACATTTGGGTCTTTCTTTCTTAGTTCCTCCAACCTTTTGTAGGTGGCCCTGACTCTATCTTCTCCCCACTTTGTCACAGAGTTCTTTGACCCATAATCAGCTGCAATCAGCTCCTCTTTCATTCTCCTCAACTCTAGCATCTTTTCAGCTTCAAATTGTTTGAATCTTTCAGGAGGAGTCTGCTTGACCTTATTTTTGATCATGTCTTGAATCCTGGCTGCTTCTTTTTCAAGCTCAGGAATGGTCCAGGTCTTGTACATGTGTTTCTCCCCCTTGTATTTCTTGTAGGTCATGATGTTTTCAATGTAGTCTTTTCTTAAGGACTCATCTGCCCTTTCTGAAATTTTCTGACATACATTTTTAGCAAAACGCTCCATAGCATTGACCTATGAGAGTAAAAACTGATAGTTTTGTTGAAATTCTCTATCAGATTTCCCTTTTTTGTTTTTGATTGCAATATCCTCTGCTTGTTTGGCTTTGAGTTTCAAGTATTCTTCAATATTGTTAGGCCTGGGATAATTTGCAATTGATGGCAAACTCCTTTTGGCTGGGTCATCTTCATAATAAAAGGATTTGATTTCTTCTCTGACTGCAATGAGTTCCAGAGGAAATGAGACACCAGCAGGAGGTAGTGATTTTATAATTTGAGCTGAAAAGAGAGGTATGGGTTTTGGAATAGTGACAAGTGACAGGGATTTTGAAGATGTTGGTGATGGAGATGTGTCATCATCTTTTAAAATTAGCCTTCTCCTTTTTGTAGGAGGGACTGATGATGTTTTGGATGGAACAGTGGTGGTAGATGTAGTGGCAGTGGATTGTGATTGACTAACAGCTGTTGAAACAACTGGTGTTTCAACCACTGTTGTCATTTCAATAGATGTTATAACATCTGCTGTCTTCTGCTGTATGTCAGCAGGTGTTGTTTTTGGTGGTAATGATGGTAAAGCAGTGGATGTTGTGTGTGTTGAAGTGGTGTGTGTTGATGGAACAACTGTTTGGCAAGCAGTAGTTTTTGTAACTCATGTTGCATCAGCTGTATGGTGGTTTTTTAGCAGACTTTGAACGTCTGGTTGGAATGGATTTGGGTTGCCTCACTTTTCTAGTAGGCTTCTTCTTTTCCTCAACAGGATTGTCATGATCCTTTGACCCAGAAGTACCCTGATCTGGATGATCCATTTTGTCTACCCTGGCTTTCCTTTTGGCCTCTCTATCCCTTTTTACACTTGCAACTGCTTCTGCTAGTGCATTTGTTGTCACATCAATTTTCTTGCTGCCATCTGGCAAAGGGATCTTTTTGGTCATGTTTGAATTTTCTGGTTCAAGATAGAGACCATCCTCTATACCCTTCTTTTTCCACTCCTTAATTTTACACTTGCAACTGCTTCTGCTAGTGCATTTGTTGTCACATCAATTTTCTTGCTGCCATCTGGCAAAGGGATCTTTTTGGTCATGTTTGAATTTTCTGGTTCAAGATAGAGACCATCCTCTATACCCTTCTTTTTCCACTCCTTAATTTTCTCCCCCTTTTTGGCATTATCTTCTGGGAGTTAATAAATATAGCATACTTTTGGAGGAGCAGTGCCAGTGGTGTGCAAGATATGAGTTTTGAGAGCCTTTAAATCAGCCAGAGTGTTCTTGAACCTTGACTCCATTGCATTTCTCAGCTGTTGAACATGTTTTTCATGTTGCTGATCTGCTAGTTTTGCTTGTTGATGGAGAAAAGGTTGAAATAACTTCCAGAGCTCATTTGGAGCAGATGCCCTTTGTGGAGTAGGTGCTTGAGATGGAACAACAGTTGATTGTACCTTCTGAACTTGTAACACCTGTTGTAGCATATCTTTGAGTTCTGCAAGAGAGTTATCAAGTTTTTCAATGCGATCCGTCAATTTCTGGTACTTTAAACCATCACCCAAGTTAATGGGATCATCTGATTTCCCACTAGCAGTGGTTTTATCAGTGGTAGATATAGGGAGTATACTCCAAATATTAACCACTGATGCCCCTTTTTCTTGGTACTGGGGTCTTCTTCCTTCAACACTTGACAACCTTTTGATGTTGCCAGTAGGATAAATAAATCCACTGTGGTTGGCAGAGGTGCTATAAAAGGAATTGCCTCCAAGGAAGTCTTATTAATGTAACCACTGTCCAAATGTAACCCAGTGGGTATAACACTTGTAGTGGCTGCTTCACTTGGATTACCACCAAGAGTTACTTGTAACTCAAGGGGTGTAACCTCCTCAGGTTGTGTTGGTGGGTTAGCAAAGATTGATACATCAGACCCAGTCAGTTGTTGAGGTATATTCTCTTTAGTAGGTGATTGAGAAGGACTGCTTAATGCCTGGTTCAAATCAATTGCATCCAACAGTGGTTTTATTGGTGAGGGAATTGTGGATGTGATGATTGGTGTAGAAAAAGGATGTGTCCCGGGCATTGGACTGTGGATGATAGAAACGAGTGTTTCCAGAGCATCATGATGTGGAGACCCTATTTGTACAACCTGTTCTTTTTGTGAAGAAGCAGGAGGAGTTGTGGTTATGGTTTGAGATATTTGTACCAACTGCTGTGAGGAAGTAGCAGCAGTGGTTTCTTGTGACATTTGTGTTGTCACAGGCAGGGGCTCTGGTATCTCATCCTCCAGAGTTGCCTTTTTGATGGGTTTTGTGGGGTTTTGAATTTTTCTTTTTGGCTTTTTGGAGATAATAGGTGTGGGTTTCAAAGCAGTTGTGCTGCTGCTTTGATCACCATGAGCAGTGGGCTCAGCAGCAGATACCTGAGAAGCAGTTGTAACTGCTAAAATCTGCTCAGGCACCTCTGCTTGTGTTTTGCAAGGTGTAGACATCCTTGTAAAAGTTTCAGCAGTTAAGCAATTTGTTTGAATGAAATCACCTTGTTTTATTGCAGCAGCATCCTTCTTTCCAAGTTTCATTTCAAAATAGTAACTTAAAAATCTTGGAAAAAGTAGGAATGCCTTTGTTTCAACATTTTTAACCAAATCATTAAAAATTTCCTGGGTACGCCCCGCTTGCGGTATGCTCATATAATGTATATATGCGTGGGCGCTCGGGGGGCAAAAGTGAAAGTGCACTAATTTTAACGTTATTTTACTAATTTCGTGAAAATAACGTTAAAAGAGGGGGGCGGTTAATCATGCATCATGTGGTGGCGTTGATAGCCAAAAGACAAGGGGGTGCATGCACTAATCGGCGTTTGTCTCAATTGCTGAGTGTTATGTGCCTTATGTCCAAGGCTTGATGCAAAACCACAATTGAGCCGGGGGTCTCATTGGAAGCAGCCTCTCTATTCCTACGGGGTAGAGGTAAGGCTGTCTACATCTCACCCTCCTTAGACCCTACCTTAGCTTTGCTATTGGTGGGATATACTGAGTATGATGATGATGATGATGATGATTAAAAATTTCCTGGGAGTAGTTAAAATTTTCATCTTGAAGAATTGCAAATCCCAGTTTTTGAATTTTTAATGGTATCTCATTGAAAGAAGTGGTTTTGTTTGAAACACATTTTAAGAGGGTGTGAAATAAAAATCTTGTTGCAGGAGGAAAGTAACCTTTTTCTAAGGTGTCCTTTTTGACCTCTGCATTGTACCCCCTTTCCAGAAAATCATTTTTTAACTCGTTTTTAGGGAAAGTAATTTTACCTTCTTGATCGTCGAGTTGAAGGACTTCTGAAATTGTTTGTGGTGTAATCTTGACTTCTTTTCCCTTTAAAGTAGAGTTAATGGCTATTACAGCTTCTCCTTGTGTTTCAAGGATTGCATTCTTCCAAAACTCCCTTTGGGTTGTCAAGTAAATTGGTGCATCCGCTGTCAACAAAGTTTTGTACTTTGAGGCGGTGATGATATCAATGATAGAATCGAACTCCTTTGTGGAACTGGGTTTTGTAAGAAGACCCAGGAGATTGTGAGATGGTTTAGGTGGAATTTCAGTGGAGATTGCCTTTTGAGAGGCTGTTTTCGATGATGATTTGGATGAGGGTTTTGCAGATTTCTCTGATTTTGTCATTTTGAGGATGATTGATCAAAGAAATTTGTGAAGAAATGAGATGAAAAACTGCTTTGAGAAGAGAATTTTTAAGAATTCAATTCGACAGTAAAACCCTGTTTTGATGGTGAGTGGGGGATTTTATAGGGAAGAAAGTGAATGCTGAGGTGGCAGCCGTTACAAAAAGTCTGACCAATATGTACTGCCCACGTGACAACCCCTATTGAAAGTGAAGGATAGTACTTTTTGTGAAAGTGACTGATGAAGGCAGTGGTATGAAAGCAGTGGATGATTTTCACTATCAGTGAATAGCATATCAGTGGATAAGACACTGCTTTTGAACAGCAGAGTTTATCAAAGGAATGAGAGAGCAGGGGTTGACTTTCAGCAGTGGACAGACTTTTGAAAAAAGCAGACTTTTGAACAATCAGTGGTTAATGGCAGACTTTTAAGGATTTTAATGAAAATTTTCCATTTTTAGCTATTTTTAAGGATGGAGTTTTGATTTTCTGAAAACATTTTGTTGCTTTTATTCATAGAAAAACAAGATGTTGCTTGTTATTCCATGTTCAGCATCCCAATCCTAGAGACCAAGCTTTCAAAAGTGGTTGTATCAAGTGCTTTTATGAGCACATCAGCCAGCTGGTCTTTAGTTGGGACATGATGCAGAGAAATCAAACCTTTTTCATAGCAATCCCTCACAAAGTGATGTCTGATGTCGATGTGTTTGGTGGTCGAGTGGGAAACTGGATTTTTGATGATATTTTCTGCTGCCTGGCTGTCCAACATGAGTGGTGTCTTTAAGGCAGTGATACCAAAATCCAGCAACTGATTTTGAAGCCATAGGAGTTGGGCTGTACAGCTTGCAGCAGCAATGTATTCAGCTTCAGCAGTGGATGTTGAAACAGTTGCTTGCTTTTTGCTTTGCCATGAAACTAAGCAATCACCTAGAAACTGGCACCCTCCTGATGTGGACTTCCTTGTGGTGTGACATCCAGCAAAGTCACTGTCTGAGAAACCTGAAAGCTTGATGTTCCCATTAGCTGGATACCAGATACCAAGTGTGGGAGCACCTTTTATGTATATGAAGATCCTTTTTACAGCAATGAGATTTGATTTTCTGGGAGCTGATTGACTTCTTGCACAGACACATGTTGCAAACATGATGTCTGGTCTAGATGCAGTTAGGTACAATAAAGACCCAATCATGCTTCTATAAAGTGTTTGGTAAATCAGCTCATCCTTTTCATCAGACATGACCAGCTTATTTGTTGCCATGGGTGTGCTGCATGGTTTACAATCATTCATATCAAATTTGGTTAAAAGTTCTTTAGCATATTTGCTTTGATGAATGAAAGTTCCATTTTGCAATTGTTGTACTTGGAGACCAAGAAAGCATTGCAGCTCACCCATAGCACTCATTTCAAACAGTGTTTTATCAATGATACCTCTTTTGAAACCATTTGAGAGTAGGAAGTTGGAAAGAGTTTCATACCAGGCCCGTGGTGCTTGTTTCAAGCCATACAAGGCTTTGTTTAGCCTGTAGACATGATCTGGATAAAATGGATCCTCAAAACCTGGAGGTTGACAAACATACACCTCTTCTTGAATTGTACCATAGAGGAAAGCACTTTTGATATCCATTTGAAACACCTTCATATTGTGGTTGACAGCAAAGGCCAGGAACAGTCTAATGGCTTCCAATCTTGCAACAGGGGCAAATGTTTCATCATAATCAATCCCCTCTTCCTGTCTGTAACCTTGAACCACAAGCCTGGCTTTATTCTTGACAACAATACCCCTTTCATCAGTTTTGTTCTTGAAGACCCACTTTGTGCCAATGGGACTAACTTCTTTTGGCAGTGGTACAAGCTCCCATACTTGTTGTCTTTTAAACTGTTGGAGTTCCTCTTGCATGGCTTCTACCGAGTTGTTGTCTTTCAGTGCCTCTTGGTACTTGACTGACTGATGGAGTGATAGAAAACCAGCAAAAAGACAAATGTTTTGGGTTTGACTTCTAGTGAGTACCCCTTCATTTATGTTGCCAATGATTTGATCAGGTGGATGATATCTCAAGAAGATTAAATCTCCTTGATATGGTATGATGGCATTGGTTGGTGAAGGCTGCAAATGTGTATCATCTGAGCTAACCACTGCTGGGGACTTTGATGATCCAGCAGTGGCTTCAAAAGGTGGTGGTATAGGAGGTAATGAAGTGGAAAACTGCTGACTTTTATCCACTGTTTGAGGATTTTTGTCAGCAGTGTTTGAGGATGTGGAAGCAGTGGTTGATGGGCTACTTTGGTCAACAATTGTTGAGGTAGCAGTGGTTAAGCTTTGACAACTGCTTTGAACAGCTGGTGCTTTTCCCTTTGTGGCAGACCTTTGAGGGATGATGATTTCATACCCATAGTCTGGTGTTGTATCCTCTGATGGACCTGCGCTGTTAATCTTGACAGTAGTATTTTCAAAAGTGAATTTTTCAAGATCAAACAGATCTGCAGGGTTTGCTGGGATTTTCATTGATGAGAGTTCATTGAACTTAACATTCAAAGTCTCCTCCACTGCCTTGGTCCGTGTATTGAACACTTTGTAGGCCTTGGCAGTGGTTGAGTATCCCAGATGATAACCATAATCAATTTTGGCTGCAAATTTTGAAATGGAATCTTTTAAGTTCAAAATAAAGCATGGGCAACCAAACACTTTGAAATATGAGATCAGTGGTTTAATTTTATACAGAATTTCATAGGCAGTCTTTTTGTGCCTGGGGTTTATTAAAACTCTGTTCTGAACATAGCAAGCAGTGTTTACTGCCTCTGCCCAGAAAGTTAATGGCAAACCTGAATCTACAAGCATGGTTCTGGCAGCCTCAATCAGAGTTCTGTTCTTCCTTTCCACTACCCCATTCTGCTCTGGTGTTCTTGGGATGCTGTACTGCCTTACAATCCCTTTCTTCACACAGAAGGCATCCAACTCCCTATTTTTGAATTCTGTGCCATTGTCACTCCTGAAGCTTTTCACTGGAAGGTCAAATTGCTTTTCAACCTGTATTACAAAGTCTTGCAAAATGCCTGCAGTTTCATCTTTTGAGTGCAAAAAGAAAGTCCATGTGAACCTAGAAAAGTCATCAACAATAACCAAACAATATCTTTTCTTTTTAAGGCTCATGACTTGAACTGGGCCAAACAAATCCATGTGTAGCATTTGCAAACACTGGGTTGTTTTGGACTCTTCAATGGACTTGTAAGAACTTTTATGCTGTTTTCCTTTTAAACAGGAAATGCAATGTTCAGGACATGAAAACAATTTTTGTGGTAGGCCTCTCACCAGACCATTTTTTGAAATTTTTGTGATTGTCTTAAGATTTGTGTGTCCCAGCCTTCTGTGCCAAAGTTCTGTCTCTTTGTTAGAGGCAGCTGAGAACAGACAGGCATCAGCTCTGGGACACTCTTTTGACATGTCAACAACATAAACATTGCCACTTCTTTGAGCAACAAGTTTAGTTTGACCAGAGTTGATTATTGCTTCAATCTTTTTGACCATTTCTGGTCCAACAATCCTACAACAGTCTTTTGTGAAGAATGACCCAAATCCCTTGTCACTCATTTGGGACACACTTAGAAGGTTGAATTTTAGATTGTCTATTAGATTGACATTTTCAAATTTTACATTTCCAGATTGCACTGTTCCACACCCCAGAACCTTCCCTTTACTATTATTCCCAAAGGATATATCACCCCCACCATGGATTTTAAAGTCTTTGAGGAGGGCTTTACATCCTTTCATGTGCCTGGAGCCTCCACTATCTACATACCAAAGACTATCAAAGCATGCAGAAGCTCCCTGCACATGAAGTAAAAGGATTAGTTCATTAGGGTCTCCAAAGCCAGCAGGGCTTTGGATGGGGTCTCAACAGTGTCTGGGATGGATGCAGAATGATGGACAGTAGTTAGATCAGGAGTTTGAACTGTTTTAGGACAGTGTTTTTCTAACCACTGTTGTGGGTCCTGCCCAATCATCTGCTGGTAACCAAAAGGATGCTTGTTCACTTTGGGTTTAGAGGGCCTTTTGTAGGCCTCATAAACGTGAGGAATCCTTTGGTAAGACTGTTTTTCTCTGCCTTTTCTGAACTGATTGGCAGGGGGTGCATCAGTAACCTGAACATCTCTTTTGACAGATGTTTGGTTCAGCTGTTTTGTAACAGCTGTTTGAACTGGCACAAACAGTGGTTGTTTCTTGGTGAACTTGACAGATGATGAGGATGAGGATGAGGATGATGATGATGGACTCAAGGATGTTTTAGCCATGTACTCATTCTTTTTCACATCAAAGTTTTTGAGGTACACACATGCTTGAGTTTTGTGGTTTGTTTTACCACAAACAATGCAACTTTCTGCTGAAACAATGACACTTGTCTTGTTTAAATCATAAGCTTTCAAGTGGAAACAGTCTTTTGTTAGATGATTCCTTTTCTCACAGAATTCACAAAACAAGTTGTCAATTTTTTCTTTCTTCTTTCTCTTTTCAGACTCCTTTGCAGCAGAGGTTCTAACCACTGCTGGGATGTCCTTGAGAGGTATGACTTTAGCTTTTGGAGCTTTAACACCATCAGTTGATGTAAAGTCCATTGGCTTGAAATTTTCAAGAATATCACACTCGTCAGACCAGGTAGGTTTAAACTGATATTTTTCAAGTTCTTCAAAAGTTGAGGAACTCCTTGTTCTGCCAAGTGTGATTTTGTTACCAAGTTTGTCAGTGATTTTCACTTCTTGGCCATTCTTGTTTGTGGGGATGAACTCAGTGGTTACATCAGTGTTTTGAACAGATTTTTCACAAGCAATGTGTTCATCATCATATTTTCTATACCCAACCCCAAATTTCACATTACTTTCAATCTGTTTAGCAAGCATCACCTCATATCCTCTGCAGGATTCCACCCATCTTTCACAAGTAATCTGGGTGGATTCCAACTCCTTTTTGCAACTTTGGTATTTTTCTACCATAGTTTGAAGTTAGGTTTTGGTGATGTTTTGCTCTTCTTTTAGACAGCTGATTTCTTTTTCCTTTTCAGTCAATTTGTTTTTAAGTTCTTTTAAAGACCTTTCAAATTTGACCTCATCGGACAAGATTTTATCCCGAAGGTTTTCATTCACCTCTTTGATGTTAGCAAAAGCAATTATGCAATTGTCAGAACACAGTTTTTCAAGAACTTGAGGAGATACCTTGGCAGCTGCCATCATTGCACAATCACATTGATGATCTTCATCATCATCAGCTTTTACCTTCTTTTCACCAGCCTTTTCTTCTTTCTCTTCTTCTTTGTCCTCTATGGACCATGGATCTGTCATTGGTTCAATCAGGGTACCTGAACTTTCTCCCAACAGTATTTCATCAGCCACTGCAGTAACCACTGCTTCAGTCACCTCTTCCACTGTTTCAAAGCACTGCTATTCCTCCTCAGCTTCAACCCCCTCCTGTATTGAATCTAGTGCCATCAAACAAAACTCATCATGTGAAGAATCATTAGAAGCATAGAGTGCAAAATTTTCATCACTAAGATCATCAGGCATACTGCTCCAGTCAACAAACCCTTGAGTGAAAAAACTTTGTTGATCTGGTTGTGCTGCTGCTGGAGCAGTGGTTTGAGGTGCAACAGGTTGCACTTGTACCTGTGGAACAGGGGTTTGAACATATTGGATTTGTGGAACAGTAGTTTGGACATAATGTACTGGCACAGGGGCAGCAGCATAGTGAGCAGTGTTCACTTGAGCTGCTGGGGCATATTGGGCATAGTGCACAGTGTTTTGGTTTTGAGGTCTAGGATTTGAGCTAGGATGAGTAATTATGGGACCAGTAGTTTGACTCCTACATTCCCTAGCGAAATGTCCCAACCTATTACACTTGTAGCACTTGATTTTCGATTTATCCAACCCAACCCTTAGATTCCCATGCAAACCTGGGAATTTTCGCACTGTTCTTTTGTAGAACTTGCTAGTTCTAACACTTAGCAAAGCCAGTTGATGCAGGATGTCCATTTCCTCTAAATCAGTGGGATCAAAATGTTGCAAATCATTTAGTTCAAAACTTAAATTGTCTGACATCTGGGTTTCGTTAGCAGTGAATGCATAACTTGCAGAGTGAGGATCAGGGTTGTTAAAATTTGCACCAGCAGTTATGTCAATGAAGTGATCATAACCCTGATCCTTACCACTGCTCCCAGATTCTTCTTGACCCAGAAGAACAGTATTACCGAAAGTGTAATCATCGGTAACTTTTCCTGACTCTTGTAACCTCCTTTTCTGGTTCAACTCCCTTTCGAAGGTCAGGAGTCGACCATGGAGTTAGGTCAAGGTCAGATCCTTGAATTCAGATGAATTTCGGGTGACAAAAGCTATGGTGTCCCATTTTTCTGGCAGTGACCTGAGGAACCTGCTATTTTGAGTTGAGTTTGTAAAAGTGGTGTTAACAAGCCTCAGTTCACTGATGAGACAACTGAAACGCTCAAATTGTTATGTTAGTGATTCACCTTTAACGTAGCAAAATGTTTCATACTGTTGGTTCAGGATTTCCCTATTGTTTTCTATGACTTCTTCAGTTCCACCAAACTGTTCCTTAAGTGCGTCCCATAACTCTTTGGCACTGTTACAGTGTAACAGTCCAGCATATATCTCATTGGGCAGCGCTGATGCTATGATGCTAAAAGCCTTAGCATCTAGTTCGATCTTTTGAAAGTCGGTTTCGGTATAATTTTCAACTGGTTTTGGAACGAACTTTTTAGCATCTTCAGCGCTTGGCACTGAAGGAACATGGGGACCATAAATTACAGACCTCCAACAACCTGTGCTTTGTTGAGCAAGGATGTGACCCATCCTTCTCTGCCAGATGTTGTACTCATTTCTTTTTAACATAGGTGGTTTAAAAAGTGAGCTGATGTTGTTTTTATCATCCTGAGATTGTGACGTCATTCTTGTTGTTTTACAGACACTGAGAAATCAACTTTAATGGTGATTAATCCTTGCTCTGTTTTTCAACGGACGAATAAACGATCAGTATCAACTGTTATGAGCTGAACTATTTACGTCAAAATGATTGTTAAATCAAATTTGACTGTCCAAGCTCTGATACCAATTGTTGGATCTGAGTTTCTTTTTTATTGTATTTTCGTTTGAAATTAAGATGGAAATGAAAGAGTTGTGCAGCGGAATTAAGATGAAAACAAACTTTGCATACAATCAAACGAGAGTAATACTTTAATCAAACATCTTTACACAATGAATCGAAAGATTGAATTTGTTTCAACAACGATTACAATGATTGATGAATGAATGCAAACTCCCCCTCAGCCAGAGCTCAGTAGTTTGTTCGTGCAAAGAAGACGATGTGGTGAAAGAGCTAATAGAACAGTACAAAGTACTGAACTATTTATAGGCACTTGCAAACCACTGAGCATCTTAGCTGACGTCACCATGAAAGTGACATCTAACCTCCTAACAAACTCTAACCTGTGATCTATACAAACACTGATGTACTAACTACTGCTATTACATTTCTTTACATAAAAGACACTTAAACAACTGCTGTAACCTTCCACTGCTGTGAACCCAGCAGTGTCTGTCCGGATCAGCAGTACTTGACTCAAGGCAGTAGATTGAGTCAGCAGAGCTTTGATCTTCCATCAGTCTTTGACATTGGTCAGTAGATGCAAAGCAGCAGTTGTAGGTCAGCACTTAGTAAGACCAGCAGATAGGAGGTCAGTAGATACAAAACCACTTTCAAGGGGAGAGATTTGCATGAACTAACTGTAATCGTCTGCTTATTCTGGATCCACTGCTCTGATCCAGTTTTGGCTTTAATTATCTGTCCCTCTGATAGGGTTCAATCCCAACACCATATGACCTTTAGCGACTTCTTCAGAGAAATTCTGACCATTCTGAAGGTGCAACGCGATGTTGCATTGAAGCATATGACCATTACCATTGTTTGAACTTTGAACACTCGGATTTACACTTGGATATGAAGAAAAACCACTAGTGTTGTTTGAGCTTTGATTAACTGATCCAGATGAGTTCTCTGCAGTGAACGCGGTTTGGATCTTTGGACTGTCTTCAACATTTTGAACATTTCCTTTGTAGTACATCTTGATGTCTTGTTGACCGCTTGAATTGTTCATTCTAGCAATCTTTTGTTACTCAAGATCTTGTTCCTCAAGTTTCTCAATAAATTGTGCAATCGACAATCTACTATACTCTCCAGAATTCTTTAAAATCATGAGGTATGTACCCCATTCTTTTTGAGGTAACGCATCGGCTAATTTCTCAACCCATTCCTCTGGAGTTTTAGTAATTTCCAATCGAGACATTGAACGCACTAGATGACAATATCTCTCAATGAGAGTCTTTGTAGTTTCACCTGGCACACTTGTAAACAATTCAAATTCTTTCTTCAATAATGATTTTTTACTCTTGATCATCTCTGCACTTCCTTCGAATTTTTTGCGAAGTGCATCCCAAATCGAATAAGCACTACCATCATGTTGAAGTAATATGAAAATATCTTCTTTCACGGCTTGTTGAAGTAGATTGGCCATCATTTTTTCTGCCTTGTACATATCTCTCTCTTTATCTGAAAATTCTGAAATAATCTTTGCAACTCCCAAATCTGACAGTGGTCTAGCATACTTAGTTTCAATACATTCCCAAGATCTTAGATGATTTGCTTGAACCCAATTCTCGAAACGTTCTTTCCAACTATGATATTCTTCAATACCCATCAGCTTTGGAGGTTTCTGTAACGTTCCAGTTTCATTTTCCATGGTTACACTCTGAGCAACGGTAACAGGAGTACCCGGATGTAACAACCCTCATTAAAAGTCCTATTTATTTTATTATTTTATTCAATAGGAAACCCTAATTGAGACACCCAAGTGATTCTGCACAAACCCTACAAATTTCAGAACAATCAGAATCAGGATCAAGGCCCCTAAAACTCAGGGGGGGATATTCCCACTTGACGATTATCTTCATATATCGTTGTCAAATTCGAATTTAAACGTTTCGTCGACTCAGCAGGCCTACTCCCACATGTGGCCACCTTATAACGATTTTGTGTCCCTTACGGACCGTAAGGGATGAGTCTTACGGTCCGTAATCTAGGTCAAATTGGTGTATAAATAGCAGACTTCGGGACTTGATTTTGGGCACTGAAACGACGTTCAAACTCCAAATCTATGCTGAGTTATTGTTTAAATACTACAGAAACACACACAATCACTAATTAGTATAACGGGGTGCTGCTACGATGCCGGGTATTAACTTAATCAATGTCCGATCGATTGAAACTATCCGATGGATGTTTTAGTACTATCCTTTGTCATTCGTTGTGAATCCGATGGATGTTTAAGTAATTATACTTTGTCATTCGTTGTGATTCCGATGGATGTTTAAGTGATTACACTTTGTCATTCGTTGTGAGGGTTTTAATCTCGTGAGTTATCGTAAATGTTGTATTAGTTACTTACCTAGTTCATATGCACTAGGTTACAAGGCTAATCAGTAGGCTAGGCTCTGCTCAAATTAAATCTGCAATGTGAGTCCATTCTCTTTGATCATAGTTTTTATCACCTTTTTGTGATACAATTATATTTACAAATGCTTTCCAAAATTCTAAATGTTTACCAGTTATACTTACAGTGATTAAATTTTTATATTCTATAATAACTACCGGTATGAGAGGTTTTATACATTATTTGAACCTCGTTACTATTAGCCAGAAAGTTAGCCAATAGTAACATGACCACAATTACAGTGAGAATTATGCCCCAGTAGCCATAGCCTATAACTAATATTATTTTAACATTTAATCGTTAATAAATTTAATGTATGTTTGAAATAAATCTAAATGGTGTATACCATAATAAAATAGTCAAGTATAATATATTCTACTATACTAAGATTATATTTTAGTCTTAGTCACGTTAATATATTAAACCATGATATTACAATTATTTAATTAACATATTATATTTGATAAATTATAGTAGTTTGACATAAAA
>JARYGA010001508.1:0-38355 GCA_030545235.1 Helianthus tuberosus | reverse complement strand
TGTAGTAACGAGTCAACAACAATGTCGAGTGAGTTCACGTTTGGTTGTCCAGTTTATAATTGTTCCGAAAACACAGTTTGCTCTTTACCAGCTATCCAGCCGTGGGGGTTACCCCATAGTTCGAAAAACGTTTATTAGTTACCCGTTCTTACGTCGGCTATTCCAGCCCGGCTCTATGGTCGTGGGGGCTACCCCATGTTTAATTCACCAGACTCGTTACCATATCGACTACTAATGTTCGTCATGTTTAAGTGCCCTAACGTATGTGTCTATCATCACTGACGTGCCATAGTCCATTAGTCCACGCCCGTCCTCTGCGGCACGGTGTGAGGTTTGTTAAACCTAATAGCGCTATTTAACTAATGACCCGTTCACCATTGGCCTCGGCGATTAAGTCGATACAAAAGGAGGGACTTCGTTGATAGAGTTCTAGTCTGGTATAGTTAAATACGTCTCAACAGGACGAGGAATCTATGTTCCTGATTACGTCTCAACAGGACGAGGAATCTATGTTCCTGAATACGTCTCAACAGGACGAGGAATCCCTATTCCTTAACCTATTCCCAACCCCTGGGAATCCCATGCTTTGTAGAGAAGTGTGAACTCACCTTGGTTTGCTCGGAAGATAACACAGAAAGGTCACGTCTAAATGCTAGTGGTCAACCACGTCCTATCATGGTTATTATACAAGTCAGGTTTTGGTTTCAAGTATCGTACATATGTTTACACATAAGCTAACAGTTACGAACACGTATTGATCATGGCAACCACGTAAACACTTAAACAGTCAATTCCATAAAACGCCCAACTTGTACGATTCTACAGATAAAGCCCAGTAACAGTCGGCCCAACATGTTGTGCGGTCGGCACAACTTGTGCGACCCACATCATGTTGTGCGATCCATTATACACCCGGCCCAACAACATAAGTAGTCCAATAACATACACGGCCCAAACACTAACAGATAAACCAACTTGTACGATTCTTGCATCTTGTGCGATTCTATTTGATAACCGGCCCAAGTAACAAGAGGCCCAATATAAGCATAATTAGTTCAACAGTAACCGACCCATCAATTAACAAATAAACAACTTGTGCGACTGATGGCTCAACTTGTGCGACCGAGGACCTCTTGTGCGACCAAGAGGTCTTGTGCGACTGGACAACTAATTTTCGTGATTTATGCATTCAGTTATATCTATCCAATAGTTTCCATCTTTACCATAATTCAATCAACCAATTAACAGTTTCCATCAACCTAAAAATCGATCAAACCAACCATTTGTTATTTAATTAATAAGACTCTAGTGCATAACAACTCATCATCATCCTTATCGAATTAATAGTAAGGTTAACACCAAATTCTTAAGTCAACAAGCAACCACTTCTGACAAAATACATTAATCATATAGTCAACAACCAGTCAACAACCAGATCATTCAATCACATGAATAATACGTTTAACATATATTAATTCGAATATGCATTGCAGCCTTTCCAATTTACAAGAATGTATGACAAACACATGACATACTATACTGACAATCACATGCTAGTTATGAAACAATGGCTGACAATCATAATGAATCCTTAAAATACAATTAATTAGAGTCACATGCTCATCATCATACTTACACACTGTTCGAACAAAACAACAATCATTCCACCAGTCCCATCAACACACATTCACATATTAACATGCCATAACCTAAGTCAATTATAAAAAACTTTTTAAAACAATCTGGATCATGCAACTAAATCCGAAAACATGACATGATAGTTGATTAACATCCTCACACACCTCCGATTACTAATCCATATCTCGATCTGATCTTACACATGTGAGCCGATTCTCAAGACATCAATATTGATAGTTTACATCACCAACAACCATGTATCAACTAGGACATTTGTATACACATAACATAACATCAACTAGTAATGAAACACTAACCAGTTAAGAAAGGATAACGAGGATGATCCGAATAAGGGAATGATGAATGATCCGAGCAAGAGAATGATCCGAACACTTATGATCTTCGATTTGGAAGTAAGTTGCCGTCAAGTTTGAGAGAAGAGAAAGAGAGAGCTAGGGTTTGTGTTTAGAGTATTTGTCAAAAAAATGAGGAGTATGCCCTTACTCTAACTGTTATGCACAAAAGAGACAGAGTGGGCCGAACCCTCACTTGGGCTGCCCATTGATCCGAATACAAGTTGTGGCCCTAAAGGACTTGTGCGATCGGGTGAGTGTTGTGCGTTTACATAATACATAATATAATACATACACTCACGTAACATATAACACATAACATTCAACAAAATAGCATTCCATTAAATCATCTAATTCACATAGTCACATAATGTTTTCGTTACATCAAGGTACAAAGATAGGTTCGAAATACGAGTTGTCACACATCTAAAAGAATTGTTGGGAAGGAAAAAGTCAAAGACTCAGGATCCTGAAAGGATCCCTGAGAAGGCTCCAGCCCCTCCAGCAGATGCACACGTGATAAACTTCATTTCTGGAGGATCAGACATTTGCGGCACATCCTTCTCAGCAGCTAAAAGGCATGTAAAGGAGACTAAAATGGATAATGGAGAAAGACCTGTTCGAACATCAAGTGTCTCTGAAGGAATGGTCATAACCTTTGATGAAGAGGATCGTGTGGATATCCAGGATCCTCATCACGATGGTTTAGTTATTACTCTTTTCATTTCTAACCATTTTGTCCGCATGATCCTCATAGACGGAGGAAGTTCAGTGAACATTATCCAGCTTGATGTTCTAAAGAAGATGGGTATCCCTGAATCAGATATCATACCAAGATCCTCCGTGCTCGTGGGATTTAGTGGCGAAACTAAGAATACCCTGGGGGACATTAAACTCCCAATATATATCGAAGGCTTACACTCTTATCAAAAGTTTTGTGTTATTGACTGTTTATCTTGTTGTAATGTTATCCTTGGCAGGCCCTGGATACACGATATGAAAGCAGTCCCATCTACCTACCATCAATATGTGAAGCTCCCTAGTCCTTGGGGAATAGTGAAGATTGATAGTGATCCGCAGGAGGCTAAGAATTGCTACACTTCATCGATGAAACCAGCCTCGAAGTCGAGGGAGCAATAGCAATCAAGGTATCCTCCAAGGGATGTCTTGGAGGCAAGGGAGCAGGATGTGGTAGAAATCCTCATGGATCCCGATGATCCTGAATCCAAAATCTATATCGGATCAGGGATCCTTGGCGAAATGAAAGAAGACCTCGTATCCTTCCTCAAAAGAAGAAAGACTACCTTTGCATGGAAACACGAAGACATGACTGGTATATCCAAAGATGTAATCACTCACTAACTCGGCATTGACAGATCCTTCAAACCAATCCATCAAAGGAGAAGAAAGTTTGCACCGGAAAGGAATGCCATTATCCAAGAAGAGGTAGAGAAATTGCTCCGGGCAGGTATGATTAGAGAGGTCAAGTATCCAAGATGGTTGGCCAATGTGGTTGTTGTTCAAAAGAAAAACGGAAAGTGGAGGGTATGTGTCGATTTTACCGACTTAAATAAGGCATGTCCCAAGGATCCTTTCCCATTACCCCACATTGACTCCATGGTGGATGCAACTGCGGGTCATGAACTGTTAACTTTTATGGATGCTTCATCTGGATTCCAACAAATCCAAATGGAACCATCCGACCAAGAGGATACAACCTTCATGACTCCAACTGGTATATACTGCTATATTGCTATGCCATTCGGATTAAGAAATGCAGGTGCAACATATCAAAGGCTGGTGAATATGATGTTCAAGGATCAGATTGGACAAACTATGGAGGTGTACATAGATGATATGGTGGTAAAATCCTTAAAAGCTGAGGATCACCAAAGAGACTTGGAGGAAGCATTCGATATCCTTGACAAATATAACATGAAACTTAATCCTTCAAAATGTCACTTTGGTGTTAAAGCAGGTAAATTCTTAGGATATATGGTGACAAAGAGAGGCATTGAAGCTAGCCCGGAACAAATCAAAGCAATAGTGAACATCAAATCTCCGGTCAATGCTAAGGATGTTCAAAGGCTAACAGGCAGGATCGCAGCTTTGAACAGATTTATATCCAAATCCTCCGAGAAGTGCAAAGAATTCTATGATATCCTAAGGAAAACAAGAAATTTGAGTGGACTGAGAAGCATGAAAATGCTTTAAGAGCCCTCAAAGATTACCTATCCTCAGCCCCGGCTTTGATGAAACCTGAAAAAGGCGATGTGTTATCCTTGTATCTTGCAGTATCCTCAAAAGCAGTAAGTGCGGTCCTTGTTAAGGAACATGAAGGTACACAACATCCTGTCTATTATGTAAGTAAAAGTTTACTTGATGCCGAATCCAGGTATTCACACCTTGAAAAGCTTATTCTTGCATTAATTATGGCATCTACTAAGTTAAGACATTATTTTGAAACTCATGTTATCATTGTTAAAACTAATTTTCCAATTAAGAATGTCCTCAGGAAACCAGAGATGTCAGGAAGGATGGCTAAGTGGGCAGTGAAGCTAAGTGCATATGATATAAGATATGAGCCTAGAACAGCCATCAAATCCCAAGCATTAGCCGACTTTGTGGCTGATTTCAGTAGTGATTTACAAGAAGAAGCTGAATTAGAAGTCCAGCAGCTAGAGGAGACCAAGGATCCTTGGATACTCTATACTGATGGATCCTCAAATGTCAAAGGCACAGGGCTTGGAATACTACTAAAATCGCCACAGGGGGACATAATACCCCACTCTATAGCTTGTGAGTTCCAAACCACTAATAATGAGGCTGAATATGAAGCCTTAATTGCTGGTTTGCAAATTGCAAAGCATATGGGGATCAGGTACCTTGAGGTACATGTAGATTCATTGTTAATTACAAACCACTTTAATGGATCCTATGCTGTTAAAGGTGAAAAGCTAACCAAATATTTGGAGATAGTCAAAAGTTTGGCACTCTCTTTTGTTTCCTTTAGTTTGACGCAGGTACCAAGGGAAGAAAATACAGAGGCTGATGCATTGGCTAACTTAGGATCATCCTTGAAGATCCTAGAGGATATCAAGATCCCTATTATCCATATCCTGACCCCGGCTATCGAGGATCACCAGGCTATGGAGATAGGAAATGATTCTGCAATTATCCCTAGTGAGGATACTCAATCCCATTCAGGATCAGGATCATGGATCTCACCAATTATGAGATACCTACTGTTTTGGTAAAAAATTACCGAAGCAATTTAGTGATCAAATTAGTAATGTGAGGTAGTGTGCTAGAAAGTGTACAGAAAATATGCTTGTTGAATTATTTAGAAAATTAGTATTCAGGATACAGCTCAGGATATTGAGCTGTATTTGCGATCAAACAGTGAGCAAACAATGAGCAAAAAGTAAAGGAAATGACACGAGATGTACGAGGAAAGCCCTTGATCAATTTAGATCGCCGGCATAAAACCTCGGGAGCTGACAATCGCAGCTGCCTTGTTCTTCTTATTGCTTTAAACTTCAGGATACAGTGCAGGATATGGACCAGATCGCTAAGTGTTACAATGCCTTTGTATGAAAGTAAGAATTACTCGAGAGCAAGTGTTAGAGTGTAGCGAGTGTGATTGTGATGTCCTAGTTGATCTGGTATACCCACCTATTTATAGTAACGAATTACAAACAATAATCCCTACAAATATAGGCTACTCCGAATATTCCATTATGAACGTTATGGACCGAGTAATACGGCTTCAACGTCTTCATTTGAACGACTTGGACCGAGTCTTCCGCGGAATAAGTCTTGTGAACGTTGCTAGCTTCTAACCCACGTACCTGCACATAATCCATTAGTAATCCCGAGAATACCATTCAGGATGTTACCAATATCCTGAACCAGCATCCCGGATGTAAACAGATACTACATAAACAAGATATAGATCAAGATATTTTCCAGGATATGGGCTCAGAATTTCACCCATAACAATTATCCCCAAAAATGTTACCGTTTGATATCCTAACGGTTACATTTTTTCACGGTGGCCAAGGCAATTAAGAGATAAGACTATTGATGTGACAGCTTTCAACCACCCGGCCTATATTTACTCATCATACCCTATATCTTCTCATCCTCATCTCCTTTTTTACCCACAATCGATAAGAAAAAGGTAATATTCTCTCTCTCATCTTCATAACCATCTTTTATCTTTCTCCGGCAAGAACTCAGGCGACCAAATGCCGAGGCAAACGAGGTCCAGTTCAGGCGATTCTGCTCCCACATTCATCCAACAGAATCTTCTCCAAGAACCGGAGAATGAAACATGCACCTTTGACAGTGCTCATCTGTCGGCCTTAAAATACTCCGGTATCTTTCCGGAAGGAACTATTTTCCGACCTTTTGATAGAGAAATCCGGTCAGACATGGTTTCCAACGAATGGATTTGTTTCAATGCTTTCCCCTTTACCTTAGGGTTACGATTCCCCTTTCCGGACTTCATCACCGAGTTTTTTAATATCACCAAAATTTCTTTCAGCCAAACCATGCCAATGCTTTGGCGTGTTTTGTCTGTTCTTGACCAAATCAAGAGAAACCACATACCTGACCTTTCCGTCCATGATCTCCCTTTAGCCTACAAGCTTAGATGCCATGGCTCATCTAGGTTTCTGTTTTATTCTAGTTCCGGTCCCCCATTGATACTTCGTGCCACCAGGAACGAGGATGGTTGGCAATCCAAGTTTTTCTTCGTAAAAAGGGATTCAATCCCTGGTGGAACGGATTATCCGATGAGATGGTTAAGAAAGGGTAGGACTTAGGGTTTAAGAATGATCCTGTCTCTTATCCTGTCTCATATTCTGAACTAACAAATTTTCATTTTTGTGCAGCTGATTTCAGGAAGATTGCACCTCCTCTTGCTAATTCTCAAGAAAGAATAGACGCAATCAGACTCCTTCCAGAGGCAGAGAGAAGTTTCAATCCATCTCCACCGACTCCAAGTCCTCTTTCCAGTGCCAACATGTCTGGTAAGGATCCTGCAAGATATCCTGCACACATATGTTTTTTATCTGTTATTCATAGGAGGGATTTAGAATTTACTCCCTGTGTGCAGATTCCAGCAAAGTCCCAGTCTATCTAGACCTTGATGAACTTGACAGCTATCCAACTCCAGCCACAGTCAAGAAGGAGACTCCTGCTGCTACTAGCTCCAAGCCACTCCCAGCTCCCAAGGCCAATCCAAGAACCCGTGCTTCCACAGCGAAAAAGAGGAAGGGTCTTGAAGTCAGTGCTCCGGGCTCAGAAGGGTTCTCCTATGATGAACTCAGCTTCTCTGATTCCTTAGAGCCAATGACATCCTTCCTTAACAAGGTAATATCCTGACGCATATCCTTTATGTATATCCTGCACATATATCCTAACAGGATATCCTGGTAGGATATCTTGGTCAACATACATTCTAATTTTATACCTGTAATTGATGTGCAGGGCCTCCAGCATTTGCTCCATTTGTACAATGACGCTTGTGGTACTGTGGCACTTCATGAAGCCAGGATCAAACAGCTCGAAAGCACCGTTGCTGACCAAGGCGCCATAGCTGAAGCGGAGACCCGGCACTACGAAAGCCTGCTGAAGAAGGTCACCCAAGACGCTGAGGTCAAACTTGCCACCGTTCAAATGGATCATGATCAAGCCTTGGTCAATTTCCGGGAGGGAATCAAGGCTTCTGCTATCGTCTCCCTGTTACAAGCACGCATCAAGATGGCCTACGAGGCTAAGGAGACGGGCCTTGTTTGTCCGTCCTGGCCAGTTGAATCCTGGGTGGCCAAGTTAAAGGAGCTCGGAGGCAAAGCGGTGCCCCTTCCTGCTGAAGCTGGCGAGTCTTCTAAGTCAGCAGAGGTGGTGGTCCAGGCTGGAGACAACAAGGATGTTGGAGCTGATGCTGAGATGGATGTTGGCAAGGATGCTGCGCAGGATACTGGTCAGGATGCTGGTGCTGAGAAGCCTGAGAAGGTTGGAGGTGATGCCGCTGTGTGAGGGCATTTAGGTGGGCGATGACGGATATACGTGCCAAGGCCAGAGCCCACCTTTTTGAATTTGAATGTTGGTTTGTAGTCCCAAAAACAATTTACTTTTCCGCACTTTACTTTCCTGCACCTGAACAATTTACATTTCCTGCATGCTTTTTGAACAATACAACAGTTGAAGGTGGATGGGTCTCGGTTTGAGATGAAGCCTTCAACTGTTGGGTAAATATGGTAATGAACTATTAGTGCTCTTAGTGGATGGGCCTTGTTTTGAGGTGAAACTAAGAGCACATCTTTTGGTATGTTAATAATATAACTTCTCTTTTGACCTTATGACTGTTGTCATTGTTATGAAAATCGTAGTTGTAAAAATTGTTTGGTTTGTACACTTTTAGGAATATATATTATAGATGTATCCTGAAAGGTATCCTGAAAGATATCTTGATAAGGATATTAAAATATAACCTACAAATTATCAAAAATAAAAAGGAGAGATCATACCAGAGATTCTTACAGAACCAATTTTAATCCTTCATTACAAGTTTTGTCCCCAGTGCATACTTGTAAACTTGGATCCATTCTTTGAACACTATAATGCATGTCCCCTGTGTTTGACACAGAAACGCAAATGCATTTATACCTTGTCTTAAGTAAATTCCGCATACCCTGGGGCAAAACCCCTGACATCCTGAAATGAATCTTTAGCATACTTGGGATAGACCCTTAATACGCTGGGGATAAACCCCGATATCTGGGGATAAACCCTAAATTTCATGCGCTACAGGCGAGAGTGTATAAACTCCAATTCTTAGAAAGGTGAAATCCTTTAAACCTTAGAGAGTATGAAAATACTCTTTCGTGAGAGAGGGTGATCAATCCTCATATACCTTTAGGATCCAGGATATAGCCAACAGTAACGAAATTGTCAGCCACTTTTACATGAACTGGTCCCGCTACCTTGAACTATACCTAGATAACTTGCGCTCCAGGCGAGGTGTTTAAACCCAATTCGAAAGAAAGGTGAATACCTTTAAACCTGTGAAGGGACCAGGGTCCCTTAAACGTAAGAGAGGGGCCCAATCCTCTAATCTTTCGACTTATCCTGAGCATATATCCTGGAGTTATATCCTGAAGAATATCCTGCGAAACAATTGTAAACTAAGGTGGGTGTTAGCTTGGCTAACACCCCTCCGATGCTTAAGTCAGTAGTGGGTTCAAGACAATAAACAAAAATATATTTAAAAATAGAATACATACCATTCCGAGATAGAAAATAAATTCTACTCTTACTTGAAATAGAGCTTCAAATGTATTGCATTCCAGGATCTTGGTAGCATATCCCCTTCCCTATTTCTGAGTCGATATGCTCCTTTCCCTGCTTCAGACTCGACTTCATAAGGTCCTTCCCATTTAGGAGCTAGCTTGCCATCGGTAGGATTAGTGGTATTTTGAAAAGCTTTTCTTAGCACCCAATCACCAACTCGAAATCTTCTAGTCCTTATGTTCTTGTTATATGCTCTGGATATTCTTTGCTGATATGCTGCCATCCTTAGCCTTGCTGCGTCTCTTTTTTCGTCTATAGTATCCAAATCTTGACATAAGGCTTCAGGATTCTGTTCAGGATCCTGTAAGATAGATCTTGCAGTAGGTATCGCCATTTCCGTTGGAATCATCGCCTCCGCTCCGAATACTAAGGAGAATGGGGTTTGGCCGGTTGCATTTTTTATCGTTGTCCTGTCAGCCCATAAAACAAAGGGTAATTCCTCTGCCCATCTTCCTTTTTTGGCTCCAAGTCTCTTCTTTAAGTTATTCACTATTATCTTGTTTGAAGATTCAGCTTGTCCATTCGCTTGAGGATGTACCGGAGTAGATGTGATCATTTTGATTCCCCAACTCTTGCAAAAGTCGGTAGTCCTTTTGCTTATAAACTGGGACCCATTATCACAAATGATCTCTGCTGGCACTCCAAACCTAGTCAGGATATTCCTCTTTATGAAGGATACTACTTCTTGGTCTCTGACTTGGACAAATGCTTCAGCCTCAACCCACTTGGAGAAATAATCTGTCATAGCCAATATAAAAACTTTTCCTCCCGGAGCTTTTGGTAACTTCCCTACTATATCCATCCCCCACTTCATGAATGGCCAAGGGGAAACTACAGGATATAATGGTTCAGCTGGTTGATGTAGTATGTTACTATGTCTTTGACATGCATCACATCTTCGAGCATATTATGCAGCATCTTTCCTCATCGTTGGCCAATAATATCCTGTCCTTAATACTTTCGAGAACAATGATCTGCCCCTGGTGTGATTACCACAATCCCCTTCATGTATATCCTGAAGTACTTCTTTGGCCTCAGGATCCTCCAAGCACCTCAAGTATGGTCCTGCAAGAGATTTCTTATATAAAATATTATTTATAATAGTGAATCGTGATACCTTCATCCCAAATTTGCTAAGGCATCCGCTTCAGCATTAACCTCCCTCGGTACCTGTTCAAGTGTAAAAACATCGAAATATCCTGCTAATTTTTTGAGAATATCGAGGTATTCGATTAACTTCTCACCCTTAACTGCATAGGAGCCATTGAAATGGTTAGTAATTAAGAAAGAGTCAACGTATACTTGCAAATTCTTGATATTCATACTCTTAGCCAATTCTAATCCTGCAATTAAAGCTTCATATTCTGTCTCATTATTAGTAGCAGGAAACTCACACCTAATAGCCTGGGGTAATATGTCCCCCTGTGGCGATTTTAGTAGTATTCCCAATCCTACTCCTCTTACATTAGATGCACCATCAGTATATAATGTCCAGGATCCTGAGGATTCTCCTAACTGTTGAACTTCTAGGTCTACCTCATCCTGAATGTCACTACTGAAATCAGCCACAAAGTCAGCTAGAGCCTGCGATTTTATGGCATTTCTAGGTTCATATACTAAATCATAAGCACTCAATTTTACTGACCACTTGGCCATCCTGCCTGACATTTCTGGCTTTCTAAGCACATTTTTTACAGGTTAATTGGTTTTAACATGTATCCTATGTGTCTCAAAGTAGTGTCTAAGTTTTGTTGATGCCATAACTAATGCTAGTATTAATTTTTCTAAATGAGAGTACCTAGTTTCAGCATCTAACAAACTTTTACTAACATAATAAACAGGATATTGCTGACCTTCATGGTCTTTTATGAGAACGGCACTTACAGCATTCCCTGATACAGCAAGGTACAGGGATAGTGGTTCACCATTTTCAGGTTTCATCAACAGAGGTGCGGTTGAGAGATATCGTTTCAAATCCTGTAGGGCTGCTTCATGCTTCTCTCCCCACTCGAATTTTTTGTTCTTCTTCAGGATATCATAAAAATCTTTACATTTTTCTGAAGATCTTGAGATAAATCTATTCAATGCTGCCACTCGCCCTGTTAGTCTTTGAACATCCTTCATATTTGAGGGTGATTTAATATCCAAGATGGCTTTAATCTGCTCCGGGCTTGCTTCTATTCCTCTTTTGGTCACCATATATCCTAGGAATTTTCCTGCTCCTACTCCAAAATGGCACTTAGCAGGATTCAGCTTCATGTTATACTGATCCAGGATATCAAATGCTCCTTTGATATCCTGGAGATGATCCTGAGCTTTCTTTGATTTTACCACCATATCATCGATGTACACCTCCATGGTGTCCCCCAGTTTGTCTTTGAACATCATGTTTACCAATCTTTGGTATGTTGCACCTGCATTTTTCAAACCAAAAGGCATAGCAGTATAACAATAAATACCTGTTGGTGTCATGAAGGCAGTATCTTCCTGGTCAGAAGGCTCCATTTGGATCTGTTGAAATCCTGAGGACGCATCCATGAAAGTCAGCATTTCATGCCCGGTAGTAGCATCTACCATTGCATCAATGTGGGGAAGAGGAAATGGGTCTTTAGGACAAGCTTTGTTCAAGTCTGTGTAATCTACACAGACTCTCCATTTCCCATTTTTCTTCTGTACCACAACCACGTTTGCTAGCCACCTCGGGAACTTAACCTCTCTGATCATCCTGGACTTCAATAATCTCTCAACTTCCTCTTGAATAATCGCATTCCGCTCAGGAGCAAACTTCCTTCTTTTTTGTTGCACAGGCTTGAATGATTTATCAATTCCAAGCTTGTGAGTGATAATATCTTTGGATATGCCTGTCATATCCTCATGCTTCCATGCAAACGTTGACATCCTGCATTTTAAAAATTTAATTAATTGCTCTTCAATATCCTGAGGGATATTGGTTCCCACGAGCACCGAAATATCGGGATTATCCTGGTCTAGGATAATTTTCTTCACATCCTGCTCCGGATCCTCCACGATATCTTGGGCCCACGTCTTTAATTGCTATGCTGCATTAGGCTTGGTTGAGGATTTCATCGAGGATGAGTAGCATTCTTTCGCCTCCTACTGATCACTATCAACTTTGACAACTCCCCAAGGGGTAGGTATCTTGATGCATTGGTGATATGTTGATGGCACGGCCTTCATATCGTGAATCCACGGTCTACCCAGTATAATGTTATAGCAGGATAGAGAGTCCATTACACAGAAACGTTGTATCGAGTTGACTCCTTCAACGTACACCGGCAACTTTATCTCTCCCACTGTGTTTCTAGCCTCTCCACTGAACCCAACAAGCACGGTAGACTTTGAAGTGATATCCATTGGAGATACATTCATTCTTTTAAGCGTCTCTAGTTGGATTATGTTGACGGAGCTGCCATTATCTACCAATATCCTGCGTACAAAATGGTTAGCCACATATAACGTTATTACCAGGGCATCATGGTGAGGATCCTGGACAGTATCCCTGTCATCAGCATCAAATGTGATCACTTTATCAGTTGTAAGTGTAGTCATCCTGACAGGTTTGTCTCCCCTTTCGACCTTAGCTTCTTTTGCATGTCTCTTTGCTGCCGAATACGAAGTCCCACAAATGTCGGATCCTCCCGAAATGAAGTTGATTATCTTGGCATCCGCGGGAGGTGATGCTGCTCGCTCAGGATCCTTCTCAGTATCCTGACCCTTATTCTTCTTTCTTCCCAAGAGATCTTTAAGATATCCCTTGCTTAGAAGATAGCTTATTTCTTTCCTTAAAGCGATGCAATCCTCAGTCATATGTCCGAAGTCTTCGTGGAAAGCACACCATTTTGATTTGTCTTTCCAATCGGCTTTTTGTTGATTCTTTCGAGGCCACCTAGCCTTGTCTCCTAGACCCTGCATGGCATACATTAATTCAGGAATGTTAACAGAAAAGCAATATTCAGATAATTCAGGATACTCTTCAGGATCCTCGTCTTCGACAGCATTCACTCTCTTGTTTTCACTTCTACCATATGGCTTAGGCCGATATGATTTGAATGAGGATTCTGATTTCCTGTTAGTTGACTCATAAGTGTAAGATTAGTTCATCCTTTCTTGCATCTTTCTGTCATCCTCCAACCGAATATATCTTAGGGCCCTGTTCCGAGCTTCATCCAAGTTCCTGCATGGGTTCATTACAAGGTCTTGATAAAATTGAGAATCTTTTTGCAGCCCCATCTTGAAAGCTTGCACAGCTGTCGCAACATCAAGATGCGGAATGTCTAGGGATTCCCGGCTGAATTTGTTCACATAATCCCTAAGGGATTCCTGAGGCCCCTGTGTTATCCTGTAGAGGTCACTTGTTAGTTTCTCAAAGCTTCTACTACAAGAAAACTGACTATTGAATAAATTTACTAAGTGAGCAAAAGATGTAATCGAATGTGGAGGAACATTCAATAGCCATTTCAAGGCTGATCCTGTTAAGGTGGAACCAAAACCCTTGCACAAGCATGCTTCCTTGAGATCCGGAGGAATAGGGTTAATCTCCATTCTTTCCCTATACTGAGCAATATGCTCCTCAGGATCCGTAGTTCCATCATAAAGCTTCATGTTGGGGGTTTGAAATCTCTTCGGGATCTCAGCATCACAAATAGGATATGCGAAGCGAGATATCTTGTGGCTGTCTTGGGACACTTCCGGAATCGGCTGGACCACTCCAGGTACACTAGATATCATGTCCTTCAGCTTCTGAAGTTCCCTAGTAAGCGCTGATGTTACACCTGTATCCTGCAAAGATCCAGAATTATTAGTAGCATGAGTATTATTATTATTTGACACGTTACCCGTTGGAGGATTTTGCCCATATCCTGAAGCATATCCTGAGCTCCTCATGGTTGACATCCTGACCGAGGAGGGTATTTCTGGAGTATGTTTCTGAGGAAGGCTGGGCACAATATTCCCCCTGTTATCCTCAGTATACACAGCTGAACTGAAGTTCAACGTTCTGGGATGTAATGGAGTGACAATATCCTCAGCAGATCTGCTCGAGCCAGACTTCAGGAGTTGTATTTCCCTTAAAAGCATTTGGTTTGTTTCCTGCTGCTGCCTCATTTGTTCCTGCACACTTCCAAATAAGGTTAAAATTTCGTCGTTAGAAGCTAAAACAGGGGCAGATTCCTGAACACTGCGGGTAGGGATAATATCCTGAGGTCGTGTAGAGGCTGGCATTCTCGGAGGAGGTGGTGGAAGCACCGAACCAGTAGTAGCAGAAGTCGTAACAGACGCAGTAGATGAACTCATGTTTGATCTTGAGGCCATTATGGACAATGTGGCAAAAAGTTTTGAAAATAGATAACCGATTAGCGATTTACCAAAAATTTTTAGTAAAGAGAGCACCACTTGCCCCACGGTGGGCGCCAAATTGTTTTGGTCAAAAATTACCGAAGCAATTTAGTGATCAAATTAGTAATGTGAGGTAGTGTGCTAGAAAGTGTACAGAAAATATGCTTGTTGAATTATTTAGAAAATCAGTATTCAGGATACAGCTCAGGATATTGAGCTGTATTTGCGATCAAACAATGAGCAAAAAGTAAAGGAAATGACACGAGATGTACGAGGAAAGCCCTTGATCAATTTAGATCGCCGGCATAAAACCTCGGGAGCTGACAATCGCAGCTGCCTTGTTCTTCTTATTGCTTTAAACTTCAGGATACAGTGCAGGATATGGACCAGATCGCTAAGTGTTACAATGCCTTTGTATGAAAGTAAGAATTACTCGAGAGAAAGTGTTAGAGTGTAGCGAGTGTGATTGTGATGTCCTAGTTGATCTGGTATACCCACCTATTTATAGTAACGAATTACAAACAATAATCCCTACAAATATGGGCTACTCCGAATATTCCATTATGAACGTTATGGACCGAGTAATACGGCTTCAACGTCTTCATTTGAACGACTTGGACCGAGTCTTCCGCGGAATAAGTCTTGTGAACGTTGCTAGCTTCTAACCCACGTACCTGCACATAATCCATTAGTAATCCCGAGGATACCATTCAGGATGTTACCAATATCCTGAACCAGCATCCCGGATGTAAACAGATACTACATAAACAAGATATAGATCAAGATATTTTCCAGGATATGGGCTCAGAATTTCACCCATAACACCTACAACATGGAGAGATTCCTACAGGAGAAAACCCTAGGGCTTTCAAATCTAAGGTATCTCAATTCACAATTTTAAATAATATGTTGTATAGACGATCTCTTGCAGGACCATACTTGAGATGCATTGAGGATCCTGAAATCCAAGAAGTTTTAAAGGACTTCCATGAAGGAGATTGTGGAAACCACACTGGGGGCAGGGCATTATTCTCAAGGATCTTGAGAACAGGATACTACTGGCCAACCATGAAGAGAGATGCTGTGGAGTATGCTAAAAGATGTGATCCTTGTCAGAGACACAGCAATATCCTTCATCAACCAGCTGAATTATTGCATCCTATATCCTCCTCTTGGCCATTTATGAGATGGGGTATGGATATAGTTGGAAAGCTCCCTAAGGCACCTGGTGGAAAAGTATTCATGCTAGCTATGACTGATTACTTCTCCAAGTGGATAGAAGCTGAAGCTTTTGCCCAAGTCAGAGAAAAGGAAGTTATATCCTTCATTAAAAGAAATATTATCACTAGATTTGGAATTCCTTCTGAAATTATATGTGATAATGGTTCCCAATTTATTGGGGGCAGAACCACTAACTTTTGTGACAGCTGGGGGATTAAGATGATAACATCAACACCAGTCCACCCATAAGCCAATGGTCAAGCAGAATCATCCAACAAGATCATCATCAACAATTTGAAGAAGAAGCTTGGATCCAAGAAAGGGAAATGGGCAGAAGAACTACCCTATGTGCTTTGGGATGATAGGACAACCCCTAAGAATGCAACTGGTCAAACACCATTCTCTTTGGTGTTTGGGGCAGAATCAGTGATCCCAACAGAAATAGTGGTTCCAACTGCTAGAACAAGTACCCGTGATCCTGAGGAGAATAATGAGAACTTGGTTCAAGACCTGGATACTATTGAAGAAATCAGGGATATGGCTAGGATAAGGATGGCCAGTTATCAGCAAAGAATGGCTGGTGCTTACAACAAAAATGTCAGGATCAGGAGGTTTCAAGTTGGAGATATGGTATTAAGGAAAGCATTCCAAAATACCACCAATCCTGCTGATGGAAAATTGGCTCCAAAATGGGAAGGCCCTTATTTGATTGAAGCTGAAGCAGGAAAGGGGGCATATAGATTGCTAACCATGGAAGGTGATTTGCTACCAAGAGCTTGGAATGCTGTCCACTTGAAGAAATATTTCATGTGAGCAGGATCCTCATGGCACAGATGATCCTCAGGATAGGGATATCCTTAAAGGATCCTCAAAGTATCGGTGATCCTTACTTAGGTAATATCCTAAACTTAAACTATTTCATTTCTTTATTTTCTCATATAAGGATAAGGATCATGTGTCCTTCATCCGTCTCTCACGTGAGTTCAAGTTTTGAAAGTTCAGGTATCCTTAGCATAACATTGGTTATCCGCAGAAGCAATCCGTTCCTTGGGTTTAACCTCAGTTATTTGGGCTTGACCCCAGTTTCGCCTGTAGCGCATGATGATCCTGGTATAGTTCAAGGCAGTGGGACCAGTACTCGTTTTAGGGCCTGATAATTCAATTGTACTGGCTATGCTTAGGATTCTACGTATAATGGTAGACGTACCATACATCCGTTCCTAAGGTTTCTAACGTTTTCACGTTAGCTAAGGTTTCTAACGTTTTCACGTTAGCTAAGGTTTTGGCATTTTCATGTCACTAAGTTTGGATAGTCGCCAGTTAGGGCCATACTCCAGTTTACATACGATCCTTGGGCTTGTCCCCAGTTATCCTTGGGCTTGTCCCCAGTTATCCTTGGGCTAGTCCCCAGTTGTTAACTCTTATCTTATATTGGCTTAGTCCCAAGCTATGATCTATTTCAGGTCCGTGAAGATAAGCAACTAGGGATCCTTGATCCTTACTTCTTTCTAAGGTTTATCTTACAGTTATCCTTATTATGGTTAGGATCCTAACTTGGATCCTCAGGTATGATCCCTAACCATTTTTAATTCCATTCATTATTTATTTGAATAACCCTTAAAGTTTGACAACTAGACTTGTGATCCTTAAAAGATATTGCTTTTTGAGATTCTTTAACTAAAGGATATCTGATCATGGATCATATCCTAAATATTTTAATCTGACTTATTCAAAATTATTTATTCAATGAATATGCATCAAAACAAAGGAAAATCAAAGAAACACGAGGATAACACCACAAGATAAGCGACAAAAGGTTGTCAAAATTACCTACCCCGACCATCTACCAGCAAAACGTGGCCCGTCCGCTGGGGTAGGTAAAGGGTGTCCATGATAACAAGTTCGAAAGTAGTGCAGGAATATAAAGGCGGCAGGATCACAATGGCTTCATCCCCCAAACAGAGGATCCCTCCACCAATTGCAATCCTGCCTATTGTCCAAAGGATCATACATGATCCTTAATCCTAAAACCTATTGTTCAAGTACAACCCATCATTGTTCAACAAAAAACACCATAACCAAAACAAACTATCAAACTTAAAAAATGGGCTCCGGCTACGTCTAGAAATGTCCTTCATCGCCCATCCATGCAGCTTATGCCTTCGCTGCATCCTCTTCCCCTCCAGCTGCGGTATCCTTTATCAGATCCTTTCCACTGCCACTTGCCTCAATCGCCAAGACCTCAGTAGCCTCCTCCTCATCATCCTCAAGATCAGCCAACCTTGCCTTCCAGCCCTCAACATCCCAGCTGCTTTTGTCAAAACTAGGATCTTGAGCTTCCTGGGCCATCTTCAATTTTGTCTGATACATCGTGATGGCGGCAGAGACCTTAGCATTTTCTATGAGATCATGCTTCTCATAGTCAAGGTCAATCAGAAGCTTAGCCGTCTTGGTCTTGGCATCTTGCAGTTCCTTCTGAAGATCAGCAATTGCAAGGTCCTTGAGCACTGCAACCTGTTGGAGGTCAGCGATCTTCTTGTCCTGCTCCTCAACGTTCCCCACGTAATCTTCAATCTCAGCAAATTTCTGCAAAGAAAAGGATAAAGCAGTTCAAGATCAGGTGATCCTTATACGAGTAGGATACCTAGGCAGAGTTGGTGATCCTTACATCGTTGAAGTATTCGAGGAACTGGTGGCGGATTAGTGGTAGGCCTTGAAGATCCTCAGCATCAGAAGTTTTCCTCTTCTTGACACCCTTTCCTTTAGTGGGTGCCTTTAGAATGGAGATGCTAGGACTGGTGGTGGACCTCTTCTTTCTGGATCGAACAACATCAAGGTCAGCCGTGTTGAACTAGGATACAGGCTTGGCAGATTTTCCAGCGCCTACACATTTATAGCAAGATGAGTATCCTTATCCTATTTCAATTTATTTATTTATTTTAATATTCAGACTATGTAAAAGGCAGGATACTTACTTGACATGGTAATGGAACCTGAGGATACTTCTTGTGAGTCTTGGGTGTCTGTCTTGAATGTCCTTGTTTCAGGATCAAGCTTCCAAAAAGCAGCAAGCCTATCCTTGGTTTCAGGTGATGTGATGATGTGTGAGACAGAAATAACTGCATAACACAAGACAAAAAAGGGGTCAGTAATCCTTATACAAAAACAAGACTACCTGGTGATCCTCCTCAGGATCCTCCGGCCTACCATGGGTGGACCATGTTCTTGGTAAATGCTTTCCGTCGGGAATGGTATCCCTCCTGACAAAGAAGAAGCGACGTTTCCAATTTGTGTCATTCTTGGTAACTTTAAGAAGAGGGTATTCTCCGCCGGGTTTTCGTTTGAACAAATAACGATGGGATCCAAAGGTGGTAAGATCATACAATTGTGTCAGCTCTGACATGCCTAAATCAATGCCCTCCTCGATGATCCTCTCCAGGGTATACAAAACCCTCCAAATCATCGGCATGGCTTGGATGTAAGAGATGCCGGTAAGCGAAAAGAAGGATTGTGTAAATTCTGGGAAAGGATAGGTGTATCCTATGGCAGATGGAGTAACTGGAAAGGCAACCCATGTTTCTGAAACATAGTCGCTCAGAATAGTAGGATCAAAGGGCTTGAAAAAAGCACTCGCCGGAAAGCAACGATGAATCTTGTCTATCTGAGCATCATTAAAGTAACACCTCTCATTTGTGGAGTCTTTGATGATCTTTTGACTCTTCAAGGGACTATCCTTCTGGTGATCCTTGGTGGGGGAGGACCGGAGCATCATTCTCAAAGTGTTTGTGATAAAGAAAGAAAAACAGAGTAAGAGATGGAGAAAGAGGAGAAAGAGATACCTGATTGATCTTCGACTGAGAATATAAAGGGAGTTTCTTTCGGATTTAAATGCATTTGATCCTATCTCTATCTCCTATTTATAATCATGATCATGCAGGGTTGTCACTTCTGTGACGTCATGGTTGCAACGGCTAGTTCGATATCAACGGCTATATATCCGTTAGTTAGTTGCGGATAAGATTAAGAAAATATAACTCGCTTATTTTACAAATTACTCCTTATATTTTGGGGGCAATTGTTAGGGGAGGATTTTCTAACAATTAGTGATCCTTACACGTTATTCTAATTAATGATCCTTTCTTCTGTGACAGATAATGATCCTCAGAAGAGCTTCAGGATCTGGATCATGGATCACTTTAAGGATCCTCATACTGACGATTGTTTATTTGTGTTTTGTGTTACTTTGCAGGAGTAACAAGCTTGACTTAGTCTTGGCGACATTCCTGGAGAATATTCCCAAACTATCCCGCACGTGCTTGGCCAAAAATGGACGTTGTGGAGAACGTGGGAGCTTGGCACAAAAGTCGGATAGTTAGTTTTAGTAGTTATTTCTATTTTAAAAAGGGGTAACGAGCTAGTAGAAAAACACTTAGTCATTTTTTCAGCTACACACTCTCATATACTCGCACACTTGAAGCTCTCGACGAACATACATTCATTTTCACTCACTTTTACACATTTCATGATATTGATCCTTGTACCTAGCTCGTTACTATCCGAAGTTGTAAACATTCATTGATTTATTTGAGCTTGGTGATCGGTAGTTTCCATCACCTGGGGTTTTTTGTGCCGGAGATCAACTCTTGATCAAGGGCTTTTTCCCCGTATAAATCCTTGTGTCATTTGTGCAATTTATATTGAAGTGATCCTTGTCATTGTTCTACATTTCAAGCATCATACCCCGTAACAGAGAGTTTGGTTGCAATATCCCCATCAGATTTTTTGACCAAAACACCATTGTTGTTAGTAGTAAGAATATTATTATTTGACACGTTACCGGTCTGAGGATTTTGTCCATATCCTGAAACATATCCCGAGCTCCTCACAGTTGACATCCTGATTGAGGAGGGTATCTCAGGGGTATGATTCTGAGAATGGCTTGGGACGATATTCCCCCGATTATCCTCAGTGTAAATTGCAGAACTGAAGTTCAAAGCCCTGGGATGTATAGGAGTGACAGTTTCTCCGGCAGGTCTGCTCGAGCTAGCTTTTAAGAGTTGTATTTCTCTTAAGAGCATTTGGTTAGTTTCCTGTTGCTGCCTCATTTGTTCCTGCACACTTCCAAATAAAGTTAGAATCTCATCATTAGAGGCTAAAACGGGAGCAGATCCCTGAATACTCCGAGTAGGGATAATATCCTGAGGTTGTGAAGAAACTGGCATCCTTGGAGGAGGTGGTGGAAGCACCGAACCGGTAGTAGCAGAAGTCGTAGCGGACATAGTGGAGGAGCTCATGTTTGATCTTGAGGCCATTGAAAACAAGTTAGAAAAAATTTTTGACAAAAGAAAACCGAATAATGATTTTACTAAAGTTTTTAGCAAAAATAGCACCACTTGCCCCACGGTGGGCGCCAAATTGTTTTGGTAAAAAGTTACCGAAGCAATTAAGTGATCAAATTAGTTAAATGAGGTAGTGTGCTAGAAAAGTGGGTCGAAAATATGTTATGCAAGTTATTTGTAAAAACAGTTTCAGGATACGGCTCAGGATATTGAGCTGTATCTGTGATCAAACAATGAGCAAAAAGGTAAAGGTTGACACGTGATGTACGAGGAAAGCCCTTGATCAATCTAGATCGCCGGCACAAAACCTCGGGAGCTGACAATTGCAGCTGCCTTGTTCTTCTATTGCTTTAAATATCAGGATACAGTGCAGGATGTGGTGCGGATCAACTAAGTGTTACAAAGTAATTTGAATACAAGTGTTAGCGTGTAGTGTTTGCAGTGAGCTGGAGAGAAAAAGTGTTCGAATGTGTGTGTATAAGTTGCGTGCCTTAATCTGATCCGCCCCCATCTATTTATAGTAAAGGAAGTGTAACAAACTATCCTAATAAACCGGGATCCGGCGAATATTCCCCACTCGAACGTTGTAGACCTGGTCTTTCGGGTTCAACGTCTCTCCCATAACAAATACGCCCGAGTCTTGAGGAGAAGAAGTCCATCTGACCGTTAGTAACCCTCAGTCTTTAACCTGCACGTGGTTAATTCAATCAACCTCAGGATATCGCTCAGGATGTTAGCAATATCCCAGTCCAGTATCCTGGTTGTTGGGATTGAACCCTACCAAAGGAACAGATAATGTAAAGCCAAAACCAGGTCACAACAGTGGATTCACAATAAGCAGCGGTTTACACTTTGCTCTCCCCTTGAAAGTGATTTATAACAACTGATGGTCTCTATCTGCTGCTCATATTCAACTGCTGATGAAAACCCTGAAGTATTCAACACTGCTGGTCCTATCTACTGATGTTAAAGCACTGCCCAGTCAAGGACTGATCAACCTTGAGGAAAGCACTGACAGAAAGGGAGAGCAACTGTTTAGTAAATTGTTTGTCTTATGTATAGTCAGTGGTTAGGTTAGCAGTGTTTGTGTAAGGTCAGTAGATACAGGTTGTTAGGCTGTTAGACGTCGCTTTCATGGTGACGTCAGCTGAGATACCTCAGTGGTTTGGTCTGCCTATAAATGTAACAGTGCCCTGTACTGTTACATTTGATTGACTGAGCGGGTTCTTCTCCTCATGTCTAATCCTTTCATCTTGTGTGCAACCAACCTTGGGACTTCAGGCTGAGGGGAGTATAGTTTGTAAGCATGACTGTAATCTTTTGACTCTATGTGGAGCGATTATTTATCAAACTATTTTCTCCTTTGATTGTGTTTACAAATTTTGTTTTCCATTTCTGCTGCACCTAACATGTTTTCATATTCATTGATCATTCATTTCAAACAAACAAACACTATCATGAGAGCCTCCGATCTTAACAATTGGTATCAGAGCCAGAACAGTCAATTTCGATTTAACAGTCAAATTGACATAACAGTTCAGCTCAAAATTCATTGATACTAAGGTTGGTTGTATTTAGTTGAAAAATATAGTATCGAGTAAATCATGTTCAAAATGGTTATTCAAAAACTCTGTATATCAACCAAGATGTCATATGACACAAAAATTTCATACAACTAGTGATATCATGCACAAGTCACTCATAGTTTTCAGATCTGTAAACATATCTGATAAATTATGGGATTATTTTATATTCTCAAAATTGACTTCAACTGTTGTTTTGATATTTGTGATGTTTTCATTAAATACTAAAGTATGATCCTCAGATTAACAAAACCTATGATTCATAAGACATTAGTGTTTTGATTTTCTATAAAGAGGTAATTAAGACTTTAGTTATTTAGATCTTATGTGTAGATAAACAGGTTGAGATCCTCAAAAGGAACAAATCAACTCTGTCTAAATACACTAAGAAAAACAGGGGTCAACAGAGTCCGTATCATATGTAGTGTGAGAATTGGGTGAAAAACCTGTGAAAACATGACCAAGTCTCTCAAAACATTACTGCAAAATGATTTTGGACTAAAAATCACAAAAAATCGAAAGTGTGTTTATCTCAAAAAATTTTGAAGTCAAAAGAAAAGAGTATAAACGTAAAACACTTAAGAGTCAAAGTTTGGGGTAATAATGGTCATTAAGCAATGATGTGCATTCATCTGTTCAGGGAAAGGTTTTGATTCTAGTGAATGAACTCTGAAGAGGACTAGACAAATGTTAAAAGTTTATCTATGTGTCCTCATGTTTGCAATCAACTGACAAAGAAAATGGTACCAAAACAGTGGTCAAAATGTATTCCAAAAGTTTCCTACCACTGCTGTCAAACCACTGACCATTTTCATAAAACTTGAGAATGATATGATTATGTTTTCTATTGAAAATACACCAGATTCTTTTTGATACTGTTCTCAGAAAATCCTTTAACCATTTTTTTTTCAAAGGATTTTCTTAAATAACCAGGATATATTATTCATTTTTTTTGGAATAATGTATTTGGAACTCTTGCTTGTTTTTGTTGGCAATAGTTTCAGCTCCTGTCAGGATGTAATACCTTATTTTTGGTGGTATCTGTGTCCTCATAAATGGGTCAAAAGGAAATGGTACATATGTCATGATCATGTCATACTCAGGCTTGCTCCAAAATTTTCATCAAAAATTGATTGCAAACTGTGCTTAAATTACTAGGGTACTCATGTTTTAATTGAATATTAAACGAAAATGAGTTTCCTTAGCAAAAAGTTTTCATCATCTGGGGTACTAAACCACTGTCTTTCAAAATTGACATGTGGCAAAACCTTGAATGAAAATTCTCAAAACTGTTGCTGAAACACCTGTTCTTCAGATTTGCACCATTTACCCTAACCACTGTTTTGTTCCAACGTCTGATCTCTGAACACTGTCCACTGCTGAAAGTTAACCACTGATTCCTCATTTTCTTGTAAGCACTGATGCTCAAAATCAGTGTCTTATCCACTGATATGCTATCTACTGATAGTAAAAATCATCCACTGCCCAAGATTTTTACCGTTGTAATCACTGATGCTTGATACGCCAGTGGCTCTTAAAACAACTGTTCTCCATAATTCATCCGTTTCATCAGTGTTTGACACGTGGTCAGTTTTTAGCCCTCAGATCTTAATAACCGCTGCCACATCAGCAATCATTTTTTTTAAAATAAAACCTGCCCTAAACCCCAAACAGGGTTTTACACTGTCGAATTGAATTCCAAAATTCTCTTCTCATAGCAGTTTCCAACCCTTCTTCTCAAAATCTCCAAAATCCTCTTTCATTCTTCTCCGCAAAAATGACAAAATCAAAGTCAAAATCAAAACCAAAACCTAAATCACCATCACCTTCCAAAGAGGTCGCTCAAACGACCGAAGAACCCATCGAAATACCATTCAAACAATCTCACAACTATCTGGGTTTATTCACAAAACCTACTGATAATCACACCTTTGACACCATCATTGATGCATTATCTGCATCAAAGTACAAAAGTTTGTTGACAACAAATGCTCCTATCTATCTGCAAACCCAGAGAGAGTTTTGGAAAAAGGTGTCGCTTGAAAAACAAGACGGAAAAGTCATAGCCATTAACTCCTCGATACAGGGAAAAGCGATCAAAATCACACCAAAATCGATATCAGAAGTCTTTATACTCGACGATCAGAACGGTAAAACCTCTTTTGACAAAAACGAGTTAAAAGCTGATTTTCTGAAAAGGGGTTATGCAGAAGAACCAAAGGTAGATACCCTACAAAAGGGTTATTTTCCATCTGCACCCAGGTTTTTATTTCACACACTCTTGATGTGTGCTTCAAATAAAACAACATCTTTCAACGAAATACCATTGAAAATTCAAAGCCCGGGTTACGCTATTTTGAATAATAAAGACTATAACTACTCCCAGGAGATTTTCAATGACATGGTGAAAAACGTTGAAAGTAAAGCATTTTTACTTTTTCCAAGATTTTTGAGTTATTATTTTGAACAAAAATTTGAAAAGAAAAATGTAAATTTGCTCAAACAAGGTGTTCATTGTCAAATAAAAAGCATAACAAAAGAAACATTTTCAAGGATGATGGCACCAATAAAAACAAAAGCAGGGGTACCTGAGCAGACTTTAGCGGTTACAACTGCTCCTCAGGTATCAGCTGCTGAGCCCACTGCTCCAGGTGATCATAGCAGCACTCCCACTGCTTTGAAACCCACACCTGCCACCACTAAAAAGACCAAAAAGAAAACATCCAGAAAACCCACCAATCCCAAAACAAAGGCAACTCTGGAAGATGAGATACCAGAGGAAATGCCTGTGACAACACAAAAGTCACCACAAACCACTGCTGCTACTTCCTCACAGCAGTTGGAAGAAAGATCTCAACCCATAACCGAAACTCCTCCTGCATCCTCACAAAAGGATCAGGTTGTAAGCACAGGGACACCACAATATGAAGCTCTGAATCCACTCGGATCCATCTTCCTCAGTCCTGATCCCAAGGACATGTCTCTTTCAACCCCCATCCCCTCACCAATAATAATGCCACAATCCATTCTACCTCTGTTGCATGCAGCTGCTATTGCACAGACACAAACCAGTTCCTCTCTATCACCTATCACTGAGAGTATACCCCCACAAGTGACTGGGTCTGATGCTTATACCTCTGCTATCCCAGCAACAGTTGAGGAGGTTACACTACAGGAGTTACAAGTAACTCCTGTCAGTAGTTCAAGTGGAGCAGCAACTACAATTGGTGGATCAACAGATCCTCAGTTGGACAGTTGTTTCATAAGTAAGACTCCCTTGAAGGCAATTTCTTCCATAGCAACTTCGGTGACCACCAGTGAGTTAGATCTAACCACTGGTACCATCAAAGGTTTATCGAGTGCTGAAGAAAGAAGTCCCCAGTACCAAGAACAAGGGGCATCAATGGGTGATTTTTGGGACTCTGTTCCTAAGTCACACATTGATATAACCACCACAGGTGGGGATTCAGATGATCCCAGTAAAATGGGTGATGATTCAAGATATCAGGAATTGACGGGCAGAGTGGAAAAACTTGAAGAATCAGTTTCTGAAATAAAGGAGATGGTGCAAGAGATTTTAAAAGCTCAGAAAGCACAATCCTCTGCTGTTCCTGCTCAAGCACCTGCTCCACAACAAGCACCTGCTGCAAATGAGCTTTGGAATATTTTCCAACCCATGCTTGAAAAACAGCAACAAATGGCTGATCAAAAGCATGCTGTTCAAGTACAAATGCTATCCAACATGATGGAATCAAGGTTCAAGGATACTCAAGCAGATATCAAGGCTATTAAGGCCAGTATCCAAACTGCCACTGGCAAGGCTCCTTCTACTTTACTATTCTTTGATGACCCCCTTGCAGATAATGCCAAAAAGGGGGAGATAATGAAGCAAATAAAGAAAAAGGGAATTGAACATGGCCTTCATATTGAACCTAAAAAAGAAAAAGAAAAAGAAAAACAGGTCTCAAAACCTGTTAGCCAAACAGCTGATACAGCAGTAGTTACAAAAACTGCTGTCAGTAGCCAAACAGCTGCCATGTCATCAACACACACCACTACAACCACTGTTCCACCATCATCACCATCTACAATCATATCACCACCACTGCCTCCTGCCATAAAGCAGAAGACAACAGATGTTACAACATCTGTTGTAATGACAGCAGCGGTTGAAGCACCAGTTGTTTCAACCACTGTCAGTCAATCACTGCCACAAACCACTGCTATCCAATCTACCACCACTGATCCACCCAAAACATCATCTGCTTCTTCTTCATTAAAAAGGAGAAGAAATTTCATATCAGATGATGATTCATCACCATCACCACCAACATCACCACTTCCATCCCCTGCTCAAAAGCAGAAGACAATTGCTGACATATCAGCAGTTGTAATGACAACAGATGTTGAGACACCAGTTGTTTCAATAGTTGTTAGTCGGTCATCTTCCACTGTTCCCACAAATCTTGCATCACAACCTCCTAAGATTTACAAACAAAAAAGAGAAACAACTCAGGACACTGATGAAAAGTATGATCCTGTTGCTGCTAAGAATCCACTTGAATTAGAAGCTGTGAAAAATGAGATGAAACAATTTTACACTGAAGATGATCCTTCAAAAAGGAAATTTCCTTCTCTCATAGGTTTCATAATTCCAGAAGACATGAATGAATATCTTGAAATGAAAGTAAGACAAGCAAGGATAAGAGCCAAAATTGAATGCAAGAATCAAGGCAATGAAGCTATTTTGAAAAGAAGAGAATTCCTGCTCAACAAGGTTAAACAAATAAAGGAATATGCAAGTGATTTGAACAAGGAAATGTCAAACATATCTCCTGAAGCAGATCAACGAAATGAATTGAGGAAGGAATATCTTACATACATAATGAAAGAGAAGTTCTATCCTGCTGAAGAAACAGATTTCAAAGATTGGCCAATAATTGCATTAAAGCATGAGGCAAAAAGAATTGAAAAGGTTAACAATGATCCAAGAAAGAAGAAGACAGCTCCAAATTGGAATAAATACAAGAAGCTCATAGCTGATCTTATTTCTGAATACCAGAGAAAGAAGCAGGAGTTGGTAGATGCAAGAGTGGATTCTGCAAGTGCCATAGCAAAATGGACCAAGCAGCAAACAGACGAAGCTTATGAAAGACTTAGGAAAAGGAGGGACACTCCTAAAAAGTCTGACTACAAAAAGCTAAAGGAACAGGTCAAGACCTTTGAAACACAGATCAGCACAGCAGAAGCCTTTGTTACAAGGTTGAGAAAAGAAAGGAAGGAAATGCTGACTGTTGAAAAAGAAAGGCTTAAAGAAGATGATCTGATTGAAGAAGCTACCAAGAAATTGGCTTCAGATAAAGAAAACTTAGCAAAACTACAAGACCTTACCAAAAGGGTGAAAGTAGTAAGCAAACAATCATCAGCAGATATCACAGACAGTAAGCTTGATCAACAACAGAAACAAAAGCTGCTCGACAAAGAAGTTGCAGAAGATATAGCTGCAGCAAACAAAGTCATAGAAGAAGCTTTTAAAAGAATGTCTGAAGTTCAAGATACTGCTTTACAGTTTTTCTCAAGGCCAAATACATCCAGCTCATCAGGAAATAAATCTCTCCTAAGAAACCCATTTGGTTTAAAAATACTAAAGTGGATGTCTGATCAAAAGACCCACGTATTGACCTTGGTCAGAACCAATGGAGAAGTGAGGCATATATCAAGGAATCAAGCACTAGGCCTGGGTGTTGAAGATCAACTAGATCTCCTTGAGCTTACACTGTGCAGGGATGAAGATGACACAAGTTCCAAGGAATTTGAAGAAGAATTTAAAAAACATGTAAGGGAACTTCTAATGAGGAATAAAGATCCAGAATAATGACAAGTTTTGGCATTATCTGTTCCAGGGGGAGATTGTTGGGATTGAACCCTACCAAAGGAACAGATAATGTAAAGCCAAAACCAGGTCACAACAGTGGATTCACAATAAGCAGCGGTTTACACTTTGCTCTCCCCTTGAAAGTGATTTATAACAACTGATGGTCTCTATCTGCTGCTCATATTCAACTGCTGCTGTCCGTTCAACTGCTGATGAAAACCCTGAAGTATTCAACACTGCTGGTCCTATCTACTGATGTTAAAGCACTGCCCAGTCAAGGACTGATCAACCTTGAGGAAAGCACTGACAGAAAGGGAGAGCAACTGTTTAGTAAATTGTTTGTCTTATGTATAGTCAGTGGTTAGGTTAGCAGTGTTTGTGTATGGTCAGTAGATACAGGTTGTTAGGCTGTTAGACGTCGCTTTCATGGTGACGTCAGCTGAGATACCTCAGTGGTTTGGTCTGCCTATAAATGTAACAGTGCCCTGTACTGTTACATTTGATTGACTGAGCGGGTTCTTCTCCTCATGTCTAATCCTTTCATCTTGTGTGCAACCAACCTTGGGACTTCAGGCTAAGGGGGAGTATAGTTTGTAAGCATGACTGTAATCTTTTGCTTTGATTTATAATCTTTTGACTCTATGTGGAGCGATTATTTATCAAACTATTTTCTCCTTTGATTGTGTTTACAAAGTTTGTTTTCCATTTCCGCTGCACCTAACATGTTTTCATATTCATTGATCATTCATTTCAAACAAACAAACACTATCATGAGAGCCTCCGATCTTAACACTGGTCACAAATAAACAATTAAAAGCAGGATATTAGTCAAGATATGTACGCTCAGAAAATGACCCATAACACTAGCAAACCTAGGATCATCGGTCAGGATACCAGAAGGAACCCAAATACCAATATTGCATATCTTATATCCTGTAACGAATCCTCAGGATAAAGAAGTAGTGAATATTCAGGATCCTGTTGCTGAATATCCTGAGGAGGATCCTAAATCCTGGACGGCTCCAATCATAAGATATCTCAAAGAAGGACACATCCCTATAGACGAAAATCCTAAGGCATTTAGGATGAAGGTATCACGATTCACCATTATAAATATCTTGTATAAGAAATCTCTTGCAGGACCATATCTAAGGTGCTTGGAGGATCCCGAAACTAAAGAAGTACTTTAGGATATACATGATGGGGATTGTGGTAACCATATTGGGGGCAGGTCATTATTCTCAAAGGTGTTGAGAACATGATACTATTGGACAACAATGAGGAAAGATGCTACAGAATATGCTCGAAGATGTGATGCATGTCAAAGGCACAGTAACATACTGCATCAACCAGCTGAACCACTATATCCTATAGTATCCCCTTGGCCATTCATGATGTGGGGGATGGACATAGTAGGGAAATTACCAAAAGCTTCAGGAGGAAAAGTTTTTATGCTGGCAATGACTGATTATTTCTCTAAGTGGGTGGAGGCTGAAGCATTTGTTCAAGTCAGAGACCAAGAAGTAGTATCCTTCATAAAGAGGAATATCCTGACCTGATTCGGAGTACCAGCCGAAATAAACTGTGACAATGGTTCTCAGTTTATAAGCAAGAGAACTACCGACTTTTGCAAGAGTTGGGGAATCAAGATGATCACGTCCACCCCGGTACATCCTCAAGCAAATGGACAAGCTGAATCCTCAAATAAGATAATTGTTAACAACTTGAAGAAGAGATTAGGAGCCAAGAAAGGAAGATGGGCAGAAGAACTACCCTTTGTTTTGTGGGCTGACAGAACAACGATAAAGAATGCAACTGGCCAGACACCATTCTCATTGGTATTCGGAGCAGAAGCAGTGATCCTAACGGAGATGGTGATACCTACTGCGAGATCTATCCTGCAGGATCCTGAGCAGAATCCTGAAGCTTTGTGCCAGGATTTGGATACCATAGACGAGACAAGAGATGCAGCAAAACTGAGGATGGCAGCATATCAACAAAGAATATCCAGAGCATACAACAAGAATATAAGGACTAGAAGGTTCAAAGTTGGAGATTGGGTATTAAGAAAGGCTTTTCAAAATACAACTGATCATGCCGATGGAAAGCTGGCTCCAAAGTGGGAAGGACCATATGAGGTTGAGTCAGAATCAGGAAAAGGAGCGTACCGGCTCAGGAATATGGAAGGGGATATGCTACCAAGATCCTAGAATGCCATACACCTAAAGCTCTATTTCAAGTAAGAATAAAATTTAATTTCTATCCCAGAATGGTATGTGTTCTATCTCTTTTAAATATGGTTGAATTCGTTTGTTATCTTGAACCCAATACTGACTTAGGCATCGGAGGGGTGTTAGCCAAGCTAACACCCACCTTAGTTTAAGGTTGTTTTGCAGAATATGTGTCAGGATATAGCTCTAGGATATACGATCAGGATATTTCAGAAGATTAGAGGATTAGCCCCCTCTCTCACGTTTAAGGGATCCTGATCCATTCGAAGGTTTAAAGGTATTCACCTTTCTTTCGAGTTGGGTTTGAACACCCCGCCTGGAGCGCAAGTCATCTGGGGATAGTTCAAGGTAACGGGACCAGTTCATGTAAAAGTGGTTGATAATTTCGTTACTATTGGCTATATCATGGATTCTAAAGGTATATGAGGATTGATCACCCTCTCTCACGAAAGGGTATTTTCATACCCTCTAAGGTTTAAAGGTTTTCACCTTTCTAAGACTTGGAGTTTATACACTCTCGCCTGTAGCGCATGAAAATCAGGGTTTATCCCCAGCATATTAAGGGTCTATCCCTGGCATATTAAGGGTTTATCCCCAGCATGTTAAGGGTTAATGCCCAGGATGTCGAGGGTTTACCCCTGGATATTCAGGATCTATTTAGTAAAGCTAAAATATGAATGTATCTAAATTCCTATGTCAAACACAGGGGACACATATCTTACAAGTTAAAGGATGGGTCCAAGTTTGTAAGTGTGTACTGGGGACATTCCTATGATGGAAAATTGGAAGTGATTCCTTAGGGAATTCCTGGTATGATTTCTCCTTTTTATTTGAATAATTTACAGATTGTATGTCAGTATCCTGATCAGGATATCTCTCAGGATACATTTACAATGTGTTCCGAAGAATGTTCAAACAAAAGTATTTTTACAAGTAAAATTCACGTAGTGAAAGTATAAATAAAGCCAATAAAGGGTTATGTTATTAACATACCAAAAGTTGTGCTCTTGGTTTCACCTCAAACCAAGGACCATCCACCAAGAGCACAATTAGTTCCTTACCATATTTACCTAACAGTTGAAGGTTTTGTCCCAAACTGGGACCCATCCGCCTCCAACTGTTATATTGTTCAAAAAGCAAAACATACTAACGTTGATGACCATGGGTTTCGACCTGAAACTCAGGATCCCCGCACCTTTGGCCATCATATTGTCTAGATGCAGGAAAGTAAAGTGCAGAAAAAGTAAATTGTTTTAGGGTTACAGACCAACGATTTAATTAAAAAAAGGTGGGCTCCGGCCTTGGCACGTATATCCATCATTGCCCACCTGAATGCCCTCATACAACGGCATCTTCTCCAACCTTCTCTGCTTTCTCAGCATCAATATCCGGAGCAGCATCCTCACCAGCATCCATTCTAGCATCCGCTCCAGCATCCTTCTTGTCTCCAGCCTTGTCTGCCACCTCTGCCGACTTTGAGGATTCACCAGCTTCAGCAGGAAGGGGCACAGCCTTGCCTCCAAGCTCCTTCAGCTTTGCCACCCAGGATTCAACCGGCCAGGATGGGCACTCAAGGCTTGTTCCCTTGGCTTCATAGGCCATCTTTATACGAGCTTGTAGCAGGGAGACGATGGCAGAAGCTTTGATTCCTTCCCGGAAAGAAATCATGGCTTGATCATGTTCCATTTGGACAGTGGCCAACTTGACCTCAGCATCCTGGGTCACTTTCTTCAGCTTGTCCTCATAATGCCGAGTCTTCACTTCAGCTATGGCACCTTGGTCGGCGACAGTGGTTTCAAGCTATTTAATCCTGGCTTCATAGAGTGCAGCAGTGCCACAGGCATCGTTGTACAGGTGGAGCAGATGCTGGAGGCCCTGTAAGTAAGCAAGTCAGGTATAAATCAATATTTGCTAACATGGATATCCTGTCAGGATATTCTATCAGGATATATGTGCAGGATGTAGGGTCAGGATATTACCTTATTAAGGAAGGATGTCATCGGTTCCAAGGAATCAGTGAAGCTGAGCTCATCATAAGAAAATCCTTCAGAGCCTGGAGCACTAACTTCAGAGTTCTTCCTCTTCTTTGAGGTGGAAGCACGAGTCCTTGGATTAGCTTTAGGAGCTGGGAGTGGCTTGGAGCTGGTGGCAGCAGGGGTCTCTTTCTTGACCATGACTGGAGTAGGATAACTGTCAAGCTCATCAAGATCGAGCAGGATTGGGACTTTGTTGGAGTCTGCATACAGGGAGTTGAATTTCTTCCTAAATATGCCAAATAAAAACATGTATGCAGGATAATGTACAAGATCCTTACCAGACATGTTTGCACTGGAAAGTGGGCTTGGAGATGGTGGAGACGGGTTAAAACTTCTTTCAACCTCTTGAAGGAGTCTGATAGCGTCAATCCTTTTTTGTGAATCAGCAAGGGGAGGTGCAAGCTTCCTAAAATCAGTTGTATACAAAACAATAAACAGAAGATAGGTCAGTTCAGGATATGGAACAGGATAAGAGGCAGGATCATCCTTAAACCCTAAGTCCTACCCTTTTTCAACCATTTCACTGGATATTCCGTTCCACCAGGGATTGAGTCTCTTTTTACAAAGAAAAACTTGGATTGTCATTTTTCCTCGTTCCTGGTGGCACGAAGTATCAACGGCTCGCCGGAGGAGGAGTAAAACAGAAATCTACAGGATCCGTGGCACCTAAGCCGGTAAGCTAGGGGGAGGTCATGAACAGAAAGCTCGGGAATATGTTTTTTCTTGATCTGATCAAGAACAAACAAAACACGCCAAAGCATTGGCATTGTTTGGCTAAAAGAGATTTTTATGATGTTGAAAAATTCAGTGATAAACTCTGGAAAGGGGAACCGTAACCCTAGGGTGAAGGGAAAGGCATTAAAGCACAACCATTCGTCAGAAACCATGTCTGACCGGATTTCCCGGTCAAACGGCCGGAATACTGTCCCTTCCGGGAAGATACCAGAGGATTTCAGGGCCGACAAATGGGCGCTGTCAAAGGTACATATTTCTTTTTCCAGATCCTGAAGAAGATTCTGTTGTATGAATGTGGGGGCGGAGTCTCCGGAACTCGATCTTGTTTTCCTTGTCATATTATCGCCGGAATGTTGAACCGAAAGAAAGAAGAAGATGGAAAAGAGAGAAGAAGATGGAAATGAGAGAGAAAGCTTTTTACCTTTTTTCACTTCGGTCAAGGATAAATGGGATAGGAATGAGAAGTTATAGGGTGGTGATGAGTAAATATAGGCTGAGTAGTTGCAAACAGTCACATCATGAGTCTAATCTCTTAAATTGCCTCGGTCTCCGGAAAAAATATAACCGTTAGTGCCAGGATACTAAACGGTAACATTTTTTGGGGACAATTGTTATGGGTGAAATTCTGAGCCCATATCCTGGGAAATATCTTGAGCTATATCTTGATTGTGTGATATCTGCTTATGTCCGGGATGCTCATTCAGGATATTGGTAACATCCTGAATGGTATCCTCAGGATTACTAACGTGTTGTGTGCAGGAGTACGCGTCCAGATGAAGCAACGTTCACGAAGAACCTTTCTCCGGGAGACTCGGTCCAAGTTGTTCAAATGAAGACGTTGACGCCGTATTACTCGGTCTACAACGTTCACAATGGAATATTCGGAGCATGACTCGGTCCAAGTTGTTCAAATGAAGACGTTGACGACGTTGACGCCGTAGGAATTTTTGTTTGTATTTCGTTACTATAAATAGGTGGGTATACCAGATCGAATATGACATCACAGCTACACACACTACACTCTCATACTTGTTCTCTCGCAATTTACACTTTCACACAAAGCATTGTAACACTTAGCGATCTGGTCAATATCTTGCACTGTATCCTGACGTTTGAAGTAATAAGAAGAACTAGGCAGCTGCGATTGTCAGCTCCCGAGGTTTTATGCCGGCGATCTAGATTGATCAAGGGCTTTCCTCGTACATCTCGTGTCATTTTCTTTACTTTTTTGCTCATAGTTTGATCGCAGAAACAGCTCAATATCCTGAGCCGTATCCTGAAACAGGTTTTTACAAACAACATAACAAGTGTTTTGGTCAAAAATTACCTAAGCAATTAAGTGATCAAATTAGTTAAGTGAGGTAGTGTGCTAGAAATATGTATAGAAAATGTGTTAACAAAATTGGATATGAAAACAGTTTCAGAATACGGCTCAGGATATAGAGCTGTATCCATGATCAAACAATGAGCGAAAATGTAAAAGTGGACACATGATATACGAGGAAAGCCCTTGATCAATCTAGATCGCCGGCATAAAACCTCGGGAGCTGACAATCGCAGCTGCCTTGTTCTTCTATTGCTTCAAATATCAGGATACAGTGCAGGATGTGGTGCAGATCGACTATGTGTTACAATGAAATTTGAATACAAGTGTGGTGTTTGCAATGAGCTAGAGAGTGAAAGTGTTCGAGAGTGTAAGTGTAAATTGTGTGCCTTAAACTGATCCGCCCTCATCTATTTATAGTAAAGATAATGTAACAAACTATCCTAAACTTCCGGGATCCAACGAATATTCCCACTCGAACGTTGAGGACCAAGTCTTTCGGGTTCAACGGCTTCCTCATAACAAATACGCCCGAGTCTTGAGGAGAAGAAGTCCTGATGACCGTTAGTAACTTGCAGCCATTAACCTGCACGTGTTTAATTCACTCAAGATTAGGATATCGCCCAGGATGTTAGCAATATCCCCGTCCAGTATCCTGGTCACAAACAAACAAGTAAAAGCGGGATATTAGTCAGGATATGTATACTCAGAAAATGACCCATAACAATTGTCCCCAAATATATCGGTTGGTATACCAATCCAACGGATATATTTCAAAACCTTTTCTCGTCGATCGAGGCTATTAAAATGAAACGATGGTTGAAATGACAGTGTGCCATTTTCAATGCAACATTTACTCTTTACCCCCTATATTCAGCCTATATTTAGCCAAATCATTTCTGCTTCTTCTTATCTTTCTTCAAGCGATTTTCAGGTAATCACTTTTCTCTCCATCCTCTTTCCTTCTTTCTTGAATTTCTTTCAGTTTGCTCAACACCCTTCATGGCATCACGAACAAGATAGCAATTGGACAGACCGGCCTCAACCCTCGTAAGTCAAAATTTCATTGTTGATCCAGCAAAGGAGATCTGCTGCTTCAACAACGCCGACATCGCTGCTCTTAAAGATTCTGGCGCCTTTCCCACCGGAACAGTCTTTCGCCCTTTTGATCGGGAATCCCGATCAGACGCGTTATCCGATGAGTGGGTTTGTTTCTTCGCCTACCCCTTCTCTCTTGGACTTCGGTACCCATTTCCACCCTTTATCTCTCGCTTTTTCGAACTCACCGGCCATAGCTATGCCCTGATTATGCCAATGGTTTGGCGAGTTTTAATAGTGCTGGATCAAATCAAATCTCGTCATTTTCCTGACCTACTTGTTGAGGACCTCCCTATAGCATACCGGTTGAGATCCCACGGCAATCACCATTTTCTTCTGTTTTCTACCTCCAAGAACCCTTTGGTTCTTAAAGCCACCAAGAACGAGGATCGATGGCGACGAAAATTCTTTTTCGTAAAAAGAGACTCTATTGATAAGGGTTTCGATCTACCGGTTAAATGGTTAACCAAGGGTAGGATTTAGGGTTTTAGGAATATCCCCAATTATATCTTCAAACTGTATCCTGGACTTATATCCTGATGTTTTTACGCAGCGAACTTCAGAGATTTAGTGCCTCCCAGTGCAGAATCCGAATCCAAGATCAAGGAAATCTACCGACTTCCTGCTAGTGAAAGAACTTTCTCCCTGTCTCTTACAGATTCAAGCCAGAAATCAAGCTCAGAGATGTCTGGTAAGCACACTCTCAGCATATATTTTAAATTAATTACTTTTAAAAAGTATGATGAGTTTAAGAATATCCTCCCTTGTGCAGTACCAGTTGTCAACCTTGAAGGTTTCCAACTTGACGAGTTGGATTGCTACTCCAGCCTCGCACCCATCAAACAGGAATCCAAGCCAAAGTCGTCTGCGACACCAAAACCTACCTCTTCAAGGACCGTTTCTGCTCCTAAAGCCCCTCCGGAATCTAGGACCTGAGCATCTAGTTCTCGGAAGAGAAAGGAGTCGGATTCTCCACCTGTTTCTGAAACATTCTTTCTCGAGAACCATGGGTTTATCGAAGCCACCTCATTCCTCAAACAGGTAAAATTTTCCTTTCAATATCCTGCACAAGTATGTTAGTACTTATCCTGCTTATCGATACCTGTTTTGGTCAAAAAATCTGATAAGGATATTGCAACCAAACTCTCTGTTACGGGGTATGATGCTAACGATGTAATACAATATCGAGGATCACTTCAATGTAAATTGCACAAATGACACAAAGGTTTATACGGGGAAAAAGCCCTTGATCAAGAGTTGATCTCCGGCACAAAAAACCCAGGGTGATGGAAACTACCGATCACCAAGCTCAAATAAATGAATAAATGTTTACAACTTCGGATAGTAACGAGCTAGGTACAAGGATCACTACGGTGGAATGTGTAAAAAGTGTATGAAATTGCTAAGTGTTTGAACGAGAGCTTGTATGAGTGTTTGTACGAGTGTGTGTAACTGCAAAATGACTAAGTGTTTTCTACTAGCTCGTTACTCCCTTTTTAAAATAGAAATAACCACCTAAACTAACTATCCGACTTTCGTGCCAAGCCTCCACGTTCTCCACAACGTCTATTTTTGGTCAAGCACGTGCAAAATAGCTTATGAATATTCTCCAGGAATGTCGCCAAGACTTGGTCAAGCTCGTTATACCTGCGAGATAGTACAAAATATAGGTAAACAATCGTCAGTACGAGGATCCTTAAAGTGATCCATGATCCTGATCCTGAAGCTCTTCTGAGGATCACCACCTGTCACAGAAGTAAGGATCACCAGTTAGGATAACGAATAAGGATCACTAATTGTTAGAAAATCCTCCCCTAACAATTGCCCCCAAAATATAAGGAGTGAAATTGTAAAAATAGCGAGTTATGTTTTCTTGATCTTATCCGTAACAAACTAACGGATATATAGCCGTTAAAATAGAACTAGCCGTTGCGATCATGACGTCACAGAAGTGACTACCCTGCAGAATCATAATTATAAATAGAGATATAGATAGGATCAATATGCATTCAAATCCAAAAGAAACTCCCTTTATATTCTCAGTTGAAGATCAAACAGGTATCCCTTTCTTCTCTTTCTCCCTTTCTTACTCTGTTTTTCTTTCTTTTATCTTCGTCACTTCGAGAATGTTGCTCCGAAGCTCACCGGGCAAGGATCACAAGAAGGATAGCCCTTTGAAGAGTCAGAAGATCATCAAGGACTCAGTGA